>WSTH01000098.1:0-41588 GCA_019616345.1 Ceratobasidium sp. 395 | reverse complement strand
CGTCCGCGCTATATAGTGCCGTCCGTCCCTATATAGGACGGGAAAGTGGATTTGACAGCTCAAGGGAGGCCAATAGAGTATATCAGCGTGTACAAACAAGTACAAACAAAGGTGAATCTCTGAGCGTGAAATCAAATTTTTTGGGGCTCTGGAGGGGCTCTGGCCACAAGGAGTTTGTCTCTGGAGGCTCTGGAGGCTCTGACACTAGGGGGAAGATCGGATTTTATCCGCGAAATGTGAGTAAACCTTACTCATATAACTTGACATGTTCTATCACGTGATACACCCGGATAAGTGTGACTAAAACGCGGGGCGTGGGCTCTGGAATTCTCCTCTTATAGTTCAGCCCCGAACCAACCCCGCACTTTCTGTACCGTTATTGGATTGTTTTATCCTCCATTGTACATACATGATTCCCCTGGCAGTGTGACAACGAACAGAGTAGCTGTTATGTCGCGCATATATCTTTCGAAACATCGCGTGTAAGACTTGAACCTTTTCAACTGTTGTTTGTAGATACAAAGCTGAGAATACACTAGATTTCCCACCGCATAAGCTACAAGAAGTATACGTACAACATTCTAGTTCTTCACGTGCCGATTCCTTAGGATGTTTCGAGTATGGTTTGTCCCAAAATGTGTCTTAACAAATAACTGCCTCGTTCTCGCCACAGAATCTCAGCTCTTTTTTTCGCAGCTTATCTGTGCACCATGGACAACTCAGCCTGAAGATTTCCGCCCGTATTTTTCTTCTGTTTTTTTCGACCCGCAAACGTCCGCGTCCTCCCCCACTTTTGTGTACCGACTACGCTCGAACCATCCGAAGTTTTTCGCCACTTGTTCCGTCGTTTTTCTCCGTCTAAATCCCTCCATTTTCTCGCCCCGTTTCTTATCCTTTGTGCATGCGTAACATCTTGCCTATTACAGGCGTGATTCGTTCGTTTACCCCGCTCAACCATGAGGGACAAACTAGGTGTGTCCCCAGTATTTTTTTTACTTAGTTTACGCCGGCTTATTCCTCGGTTTTTTCTTCCCGTTTTTACTCAGTATGGCTATTCGCGTTACGCCGACGCTTTTTTACGCGAACAGCAAGCAAGGTGTTTTGAGTACTTTGTTCGTTGTGACGTCGTCTTCCCCATGTATAAGGTACAAATATATATTTAATGTTGCTCGTATGCTGTTCAAATAGAACTTGCTACAATCCCGCTGTTTTTCTCTTATGCTTGTGCCTATCGAAGAGCCCAGTGTGTCTTGCAGCCGTGTTCTTGTCGCAGATTGTGTCGCGCGTTCGCGCTTGTACTTTCCCGGCGCGCTTTCCCCTTGTTTTACTTTGTTCTATATACACTTGCTTTTTGCCCAACCCATCCTGGCTTTCTTCTTTTAACACGCTTACTTCTCGGTATCTCACTATTCACTCATACATAACGCCCCACTTTTGCGCCTGCATTCTCGGCGTACTGTTTGATTTTATTATGTCGCACTATGATCTACTTTCCACTCGCCTCTCATGTTTCCGATTTCTTAGTTCGCACTGCCATTATTCAGACCAGCTAATTCATTATTCAAAATCGAGTCAATCAGAATGCGTCACAAACGCATTTAACATACATGAAACAGAGGCAGAAAGTCAAAAGAAGCAAAATTCGAACGAGATTACCCGCATGTGGGCCCTCTCACAGTTCGTGATGCACAGCGAATGTGCTGCGCTCTCCAAACATCCGTTCAGCCGTCGCCTGAACCTCGGCTTGTTTAGCTTCAAACTCTGCGGTTGATGCCCTTCCGCCTTGAGTCTTCATCCACAGGTTTACATAGTCCACAATCGCCCGCGCGGTTGCTTTTTCGGCATCTGTCAGCGAATTCCCAGCTTGTTTGGATTGTCGTTCGAGATGTGAGACCTGTTTAAGCAAATAGCGTCGTACACAATCAAAAGTCGCAAGCATACATAAAGCTCTTTACCTGCTTCAGTAGACTATTCCTCGCTTTTAATACATTGATCCGTTGTGTCTGCTCTGATTTCCGAGAGTCTTTGTCGGGGAGCATGTATTCCGTGGCTTCGTCGCCCGATGCTCGGTCCTTGTTTAAAACCGTTAACGAGTTAGTTCGCCCACTGAGATGGTCATAAGTTTCGGCATCAGCATTGAGTGTGAAACAAAAGTGTACCGTACTCACGTTGATCCCTCTCGTGCCTCGATTTCAATTATACCATTTGTGTCGATCGAAAAGATTACCTCAATTTGAGGAACGCCGCGCGCAGACATCGGAATACCACCGAGCTCAAAGGTCCCCAAGTAGTGATTGTTCTTGGTCTCCGCGTGCTCTCCTTCAAAAACTTTGATTTCGACTGTAACCTGATTGTCGGCATAAGTCGAGAAGATCTGTGATTTTTTTACGGGGACATTGGTGTTTCGGGCGATGACCGGTTCGAATTTTCCTCCTGCATTGATTGAGTAGATTTGGTTCCAGTGAGAAAGGAACAAATGTTACTACTTACCTGCAACTTCAATGCCCACGCTTAGTGGGCAAACATCAATTAGGACAACATCGGGGGCAGAACTCTCTCCGGATTCAACGGCGGCTTGTATGGATGCACCAATCGCCACAGCCTCATCAGGGTTGATGCTCTTGCTGAGCTTCTTGTTCCCAAAGTATTCGCTGACCATCAACTGAATCCTTGGGATACGAGTCGAACCTCCCACCAAGACAATCTAGGAGTTGATTAGTCAGCTTGCGTAGCACTGGGTAATGTGTCACGCCACGACTCACTTCGTCCACGTCCTGTTTTTTCAAATTTGCATCTTGCAGGACTTGAGAAACAGGGATGAGGGTTTTCAGAAACAGATCTCGGTTCAACTCCTCGAATTTTGAGCGGGTGAGCGACTCGGAGAAATCGCGTCCTTTCTCGATCCCTTCGATTTCTATCGTAGTCGACGATTGTGCGGATAGATGACGTTTACCTTGCTCGGCACCTCGACGCAACTTGTGCAACGAGCGCGGATTGTTCATGAGATTCGATCCAGTCTTGCGCATGTATTCCCTGGCCAGATACTCCACCAAACGATTGTCGAAATCTTCTCCACCTAAGTATGTGTCTCCGGCTGTTGCGAGGACTTCAAAGATGCCGTTATGAATTGATAGTAATGATACGTCCAGAGTTCCACCTCCAAGATCGTAGATCAAGACGTTCAGCTTTTTCTGAGTCTTCTTATTCAGGCCATACGCAATCGCTGCCGCTGTTGGTTCGTTGAGAATACGGACTTCGAGGCCGGCAACCGCTCCCGCACTCTTGGTTGCTTGTCGTTGGGCGTCGTTAAAGTATGCGGGGACAGTTATCACAGCGTGCGTGACCCGTGTTCCCAGAAAGGCCTCTGCCGTTTGTTTCATTTTGGATAGGACTATACCCGAGATTTGCTCGGGGGCCTGCACTAGGTAAGAGTGTTTTTTAATACCCGATAAACAACTCACTAATGCTCTAAATGCACCATGACTCCATACACGAACACGCGGCCTCCCATTATGGTTGACGATTGTGAACGGCCAATGCTTCAAATCATGAACAAACTCCGAATCGTTGAATGTGCGTCCAATGAATCTTTTGACTCCGAATACAGTTTGATTGGGTGCGAGATGAGCCATGCGCTTGGCGGCGTTCCCAACGCTAGAGATCATCCTTAGCCAGCACCCAAGTTTGTTTTGGAAGGAACTTACCGCGTCTCGAGACCGCCAAATGCAACCCAAGAGGGTGTAAGTCGGTCTCCTTCATCGTTGGCGATGACCTCAGGATATCCGTGACGATAGACCGCAACGCGAGAGTGAGTTGTCCCTAAATCAATACCAATAACAACTGAACCTGAACCAGCTGGCAGGCTATGGCCTGCTCCGTATACAGATAGCCATACAAACACGTGCAGCCAGAACAATATAGAGGCGGTGACAACTTTAAGTCGAGGCATTGCAGAGGAGAGCGAGATGGCGAGCGGCACTTCCATGCACACGTACGTTCGTTCTCTGGCATTTGGTCATCACAAAGGGAATACTTAGATGCCTAATATGTCCATTTTACGGTACATTATAACCACGGAATCGGCGAGGGTTTATGAAACAACGTATGACCATCTATTTCTATGATACTACTAGTCTTCGATTACATTCGAGAGGCAAACGGAAGTTAAATTCAAACTGGCACCCAACCCGGTGGCGTTGTCCCAACTCGCTTGTTTAAAACGTAAGACCCATAAACAGGATGCGACTGACCGGGTTCATAACGCTCCCAGACCTTTGTATCTTTAGCGCCCGGTTTCCGGACGCAGACCCAGTATAAAATAATAGTTGGGGCGGTGGTCGACGTCAAGGGGCGAGCGTAGGAAAAGTGGATGTCTCCAACTGCGCGATGGTTGGGGTCTTGATGATCTACGCCGCAGTTAGAGAAGGTCCACAAGACCCTAACTTCAGCGCCGTCCACACGAGGGCAAATCAAGCTGCGACCTTGGGTGGCTCCCCTGGGCGGAATAGGGATGTAAGATTGTGTAGTGGATATCAGGATTAGCAACTTACGTCCACGGTCCGTTCTCGACAGGCGCATTGTTTTGCGATTGGTAAAGTTGCGTCATGCTGTGGGTTTTGTAAAACGAATAAAAATGGTAGTTAGAATAGAACGATATATAAGTATCGACACTTACAGTAGATCAATTTGTGCTCCAGTGCCACTCGCTTGTTGCTGCAACTGCGAAACCCTTGGACAGGATAAGATCGATCGAAGCAAAATATTAGTTCTACCGAGCTTACATTTTTTTCAAAACCTCGGTGCTTGTTGAGGCCATTCTATGTTGCGCGTTAGAAGGCAAATGTTGAACGGAGGGGCGTTGTTTACTTACGAATGCTCCGAGGCTGCATGAGTTGCGACTTGTGCCCTAACAGCCGTGTGAGAGGACGTTCTGGAATATGTGCTCTCACTTACTCTTGGGCGCGCCTCTTTACGTATTCGTCGTAAGTCTCTTCAGAGGTTCTTTGTTCAACGCGACTAAAAAAAAATTAGTGCTTGAAAATGAAGTAAACAGTGAACGTACGAGACACCCCCAATTGGCTCAGTTCTAGAAGAAGCATCATGAGCGAGATTTGTGTAAGGTAACATATAGTCTTACTTTTTGATGGCCGTACGTTTATTGTTCGCGTCCTTGGAGACTTGACGCTTTCCCCTAACCCAACATGGTGAGTCAAAAGCGTGAGCAAAAAAAATATGAATACTCACTTAGACTCCTTTGCCATAGTATCCAGGTAGATGAACGGCGGACGGTCGGTGCTTTGTTCATCATCCGTGACCTCGATAACGCTGGTGTCGTCGCCCACGCTTGTACCGTCGTCTGCCGTCATAGATACAGTGGACGTTCTCTTTAGTCCACTACTAGAGAATCGCGATGCCGGTATAGCTCTAGATTCATTCAAAGCAGCGTATCAGCGCATTTCTTAAGCTCCGATTAGTGGGCTTACGGTTCATAGGTTTTGGAGTGGCCAGAATCGAAAAGGGATGCAGTGTTGCTACGAGATTCCGCGAGACTGGATGGTCGGGCATACGGGTGCATGCGGTTCTGAGCACGGAAAGTGGATCTCGATGAAGCAGGCGAGCTTAGTAGATATTCTAGGTTAAAACAAATGGCAATGAATAGTCCGGGTAAGAACACACCTCGCTATCGAGCTATGAGGCACTCGTAAGCGATAAAGCTACACGTGGCTCATTCATCGAGGCTTACCTTCCTGAGCGTGAGGTCCAATCATGTAGCGATTCGATTCCAAAGGTTGCAGGAAGACCAGCCGGAGTCCCGTATCGTATGGGTAGAGGAGGAAATCTCTTAGGTTCACCGTTAACGTGTTCGTTATCCATGAGGAGAGGGCGAAAGCTAGGGAGCCATTACGAGGGAGCTAGCAATAAATACTTCCTCCTCTGAAAGGGAAACCGGACAAAGACTCTACGACTCATGGGCGCTTTTGAGATAATCTTCGGGGAAATACCCAGAGCGCGAGACTGTAGCCTCGTTTTTCCAGAGATATAGATATAAAACTCGACCAATAGACCGACAGACCGACAGAAACCTGACTTGGCCCGAAAGGAATGGCAAATGTTTCGGCGAGAAGTCACATGTGCATCAAATTTGTGGCTTACATACAGACTACATCACGTGCTACATTGGGTTGAGCATCTCATCCGGAAATGCGAAAACATACTGGTAATCGTTAAATTCAAACCACGCCACCTGGTCCTCCGTGAGCGTACTCAGCCATTGCCGGCTCATGACGGATCGCGGGAGATTTTTTATTTTGAACGGACGTTTACTGACTTGTCCGGACGCTACGCGTTTCCGAACCTGACTTCCCCTACTACCTGCCGCCTTGTAGCGATGCTTATAAACAAGATCAACTTTACTGTATACATATACAATTGAGTAAAACAACATCGGGCTCGAACAGAAGAAACATGACATACCTTTTTAACTCGCGAACATTGGTTGAAAGCTCCTTGCGTCGCTTCACCAAATAATGACCTGGATTATTCGGGTCTTCTTCGTCGGAGCTGGTACCTTCAACTCCAAGCTCGACAATCAGCTGGCGGTGGTGCTGAAGCCCAGGAATGGTATCGACAACCTTGAGGCGCTGCTCGAAGAGCTACGCAATAGTGAATGCGTCGAAAGATAAAAGAGTAAGCAGGTGGGTGCTTACAGTTCGCATGCGAGTGTCTGCACTACAGTGAAGCCGCCTAGCTAGCTCATTCGGATCACCATCAGGAAGACGTTGACGCTTATAGAGTTTCTTCAAATATCGAATGTGTTTTATCGCCATGTCGAATATATTATCGCGTTCGTCTTCCGGACATGACTCTGGCCACTCTTTCATTACGTGAGTCGTTACGATGTTTGCCGCCACACGGTTGAATGCGCTCTTCTCGCTTTCGTCCCACTTGATATAAAACATAGTTTCCGACGGGGCAGCAATGTTGTCTGGGGGGCCATCCGGAAGCAGCTCCTTGCGGGACTTGCGCCCCAGGAGCGCCAGAAGTACCTGACGGATGTACGCCTATGAGATAATTATGTCAAATTTGAATATGTGGTTAAGTGTAAGACGTTGAGTCACCAGAATCAGAATGCGAGTAGGATCTCGGGTACGACGCCCGGCGGGACGTTCGTACGGAATATCTTGCTCCCATTTAGTCGCTTGCTTCTTCTTCTTCTTCCGTTGAGAGGGATCCTTCTTGGAGGATGGGCCCGCCATTTCAACATCGGAGTCGGCCTGGAGCTTGCGGTCAAGTCGATCACTGAGGTCCGAGATCTTTTTGTGCAGAAGCTTATGCTCCTTCGTAAGGACTTCAACTAATTTAAGAATCTTGACCTAAATTGGGGCTTTAGTGGTTAGTGGACGCAGAAACGAGAGACTAATTTACGCACATAGAGAGCGTCATCGCCCTTGCCGTTCTCCTCGTCATACAAACTCTCCACGATCGATGTCTCCTCGTCCCCAGCTTCTTCCTCCTCGCCTGAGCCTGAGTCCGAGTTGGATTGAGTGTCCATCTCGGTGTCACTAGACCTTGGTCTTGCGCGATCGCTGCCGTTGACATGGTAGGCCTCGTCTTCCCCGCCATCCCCTTGGTCATCGCCCTCGCCCCCGGTGTCCGGTACATTAACTCTGCTAGGGCCGGCTTCCCCAACTGAAGCTAATACGTTGGCAGCGTGCTCCTAAATAAGCGGTTAAAACGAGGTTAAAATGATACGCCAAAACGTACTGCATGACTTGTCGGCTCCGCCTCCTTGAATTTGTCGGCTTTGGTACGGCGCTGCGCTAAATTTGGGTCTCCGGTACCCTCGTCCTCTTGCTTGCGCTTCCTCTTTTTCTTGTGCTTTTTCTAGCGTCTTTCGTATGAGTTTGATGTATACTAGAAAAGCGTATGAACAAAAATATTACATGCCTTTGGTTCAGCCGGATCATCCGCGGGCGCCTGTGCAAGTCAAAGTGTTCGTGAATTCAAAGGAAGTTCGTAGTTATACGTATGGTTGTACACACCTTTCGGCGACGACGAGACGGGAGTGGAACGTTAGTCGGTTCTTCATTGCCGGTATCCATGTTGTGGGCTGTTGTCTGTCAACGTACAAACAGGTGTGCAGTGAGAGGTACTCTGCATCGCCCAAGATCGCCCTTAGTTATGTCCTGCCCCTACAATAATGGGAACGTTTTTAGGCAATACGCCCGGGAGCCTAGCGTCGACGGTCGTCGGAACAATATGTTGCCAGGCAAGGAATCCGAAGCCAGTATATTGGGGTAGCAGTGAAAGCAAGGAAGCGAATCATCTCTGAGGGCGCAAACGAACTTTCGAACGGGAGATGGATAAGAATACCAATGCCCAACTCAAGGCGCATAACTTCACGTGAGGCTTTTCTAACATTACTTAATCATCGCGCTCAAGCTCGAACTTGTATTCACAACACCAAAATTAGATTGCGTACAGAAATTGAGTACCACAAATGGGATATATTATAGGCTTCCAAGCTTCCAAGCTCCCAAGCTCCCAAGCTCTAAGAGCGTGATTCAACCAGACCAGCATGGCGCAAAACCACCACGCTGGTAGAGTTTGAAGCGAGGATCAGTGGGGTGGGGGTCGCCAAGCTCGTAAGGAACCCATTCCTGAACGATTTCTCCTTCTTCTCCGCCTTCACTTTCGCCTCCATCACGTTCGCAGCACACCCAGTACTTGAACTTGTCACCATCGAGGGAGTAGTGAATATCAGCGACTGTGGCCGCGGCGGCAGGACGGGTATCAAACAGCCCCTCCCTGGAAATGCTCCAGGTGTTACGGCGTGAACGGGACAAAGGCGAGCCGCACAGATTGCGGCATCCCCGGTAGCGAACCGTGCCATAACGTGGGCGAACTCTAAAGTCGTGGCTCGTTAGCGGCTGAAAACCAACCTGGCAAACTAACTTACTGCCAAAATCCATCCGCGATCGGGGCAGCTTCAAAGCCGATGTTATTTTGTCTAAGAGAAAGTCAGGCTTTGTACGAGAGACAGCAAAAAATAGAACGTACTGGTCTATGTTGTAAACATACTCCGGTAATCCCTCATACAGGTCAACACCAGAGTCGTCCGAATCGCCATCGGAGCTGACGGTTATCACGGATCGTTCACGCTCCTGGACAATCGCCTCATCCACACCATCCTCTCCCACGCTACCCGCTTCCGCTTCTCCAACCTCGTCCTCCGTAACCGTAGCCTCCTCGTCCTCCGTAACATAATCCGTAACATACTCTACCTCGCCCTCCATAACATCCACCTCGTCCCCTGTAACATCCCCCACAGTGCTCGCCGGATAGTTACTCGACTCCTCGGCGCTATCGTTCGTTTCGTCGTTCGTCTCGCCGTCTGCCCCGTCGATCCATAGTCCCGGAAGCCCGTTCAATCGCCGAACACCGCCGTGGTTTGGATAGTTCGGATCGACCGGCTGTGCATCGAAGTCGTAGTGTTCGACATTCGCCTCGGGCTCGTTCACTTGAAGCGCTAGTGGACTGTGTAAGGTAGTGCATAAATTAAAATGCGCCTCGTGGATCAAACGGGCACTTACAAGTTGGGCATAATGGCTCCCCCGTGGGGGACGATACCGGCCATTTCGGCCTGAGCTTGAAGCTGAGGCGCTTCGATCCGACGCGCCAGCCCCGGAAGACGAGCTAAACCTTGAAGAGCGGAATATATTCTACCACAAAGTTATTAGTAAGGTCGGATGAACATAAGGCCCCAAACTCACTGGTTATACGAGTCTCGCAAAGCACTCGGAAATCTTCGGGTTGCACTGAGCGGCGAGAAGCGAGCGAGCGACCGGGAGATAGAGAGAAAGGAGGAAGCGCGTTTGGGAGGCATATCGAATGGGCTGAGTGTTGTACGAAAGATATACTAGACGCAATAGACTGCAAGACGCACTCGATGGAGAACCCAAGACGCTAGCATTGCTGAATTTATATTACGAGGAGCCCAGCAACGTGTTCATTGTACTCCAGCATTTTGCGCTCGTTCAAGCTCACTGATCCTCTTGTTCTAGTCGTCGGTAATCGCGCTGGTTCGTACTTGTTGACCTGCAAGTGCGCGGCAGATAATTTCGTAATAATAGCGTTGAGCGCTAGCAGACTTTGCACAGGTTTCGGATCCAGTTCAGGATCAATCCTCCCCGATCCCAACCCGATCCCACTCGATCCCTCGTGATCCTCTTCGATCCTTCTCGATCCTCCTGAATCCCTCGCGATACGCCTAGATCCCGCGCGATATTCATCGATGCGCATTGTACCCCGGCCGACCTGCCCGAAGCAAGTCTCTCGGTGCGGAGCTCAACGTCAACATGGGCGCGTCTTGGGCGTCATTCCGACCTTGTTTGATTGAGCCTTTGTGGCTCCAGACAGCCAGACAGCACCCGAAGTGATGTGGACGGCAACAACGTGTGCTGGCAGAAAATTCTAGCAAGATTGGGACGCTCGGTGAACATGAGAGTTTGCGCGTTTTCCCGCCGAAAATCACACGACAGTCCTCGCGGTGGGCCGCGCGATGCGCCACTTTGCGATAAGTATTACGATGGTGAGGGCTTTCTTTTGCAAAAATCAGTTATGTCCGGGAGTAACACTGAATATCGTGAACTGTTTGCTATAGCCGGCCCACAAGTTGGGTCGCCAGTATCCTTAACGGTTTCTCCAAATGGCCGGTGGATATGCTCAACCACCAACCAAGGGGAGCTTACAATC
Source organism: Ceratobasidium sp. 395 (assembly GCA_019616345.1). Lineage (NCBI taxonomy): Eukaryota > Fungi > Basidiomycota > Agaricomycetes > Cantharellales > Ceratobasidiaceae > Ceratobasidium > Ceratobasidium sp. 395. Next base: position 30,833 of record WSTH01000098.1, on the reverse strand, counting down.
TCGTGCTCAGTCTACGGATTTACCGTACTACTTGTGGAGATGGGGCCCCTCAAGTGTGTCCTAGCCGTAGTATGGATCAATGATCGTCGGATGGTCCTGGGCTGCATCGACGGCACAATCTACGACGCAAGACTTGCGTCCAGGTTAACTCGTGCGGTAAGTTAACTTTCTGGTTCACACATATAAGTTAATATCTTATCTCGCTTGATTAGGATGATAAAATTCGAATTTCTTTACTTTATCACCCATCTCCTCTAGCGATCTATGCGCTTGCTTACGACGCCGATCGGAACCTTTTGGCTGTGGGCTACTCAAAGTCGGTCGTTGTCTGGGAGAAGGGTATTGGGAAGCACGGCCAAGAGGAGTGGGGGACAATCCATTCTCTCGACCTTTCTGCCGCTCTCCCCACCGGAGCCCGCACGCACACTCTGCGGTTTATGGGATCCGAACCCGGTAGGCTGATCGTTGGTACGGAAGCCGGCGTCTGGTTAGCAATACACTGCGTTGATTTTGCCCATACTGATTATTTTTAATAGGATTTGGATCTTTGAACACAGAGAACAGCTCATATCGCTGAGTGACCTTACTAAAGTCTACGATATGTAAGAAGAGTTGTTTCGTTGCTATACTAAGCTCAAAGTATATTCGTTTTTAAGTGGCACTATCGCTTTTGCTCTTGACGATTCCCTAATGGCTGTGTCAACTCTCGAGCATACCGTACTAATCTGGCCGATAACTCCTACGTTCGAAGTGTTAAGTATTCTTTCTCGCCAATACACGCCAGAAAGCGGGCAAGAATGGCGCTTGTGGGAACCGCATGTACCTATTGCGATTACTGATGAGCACAGAGTTGTTGTCGGTACCCTCGACGGAACGATCGTTATACTCACTTGTAACGGATTTCACCTTCAGAGTTTAAAACGAGGTGCGAATTGTCTACCGTTCGCAATCTTATTCAGCCTACTAACTCGCACTTCAAAGCCGCGCATTGTACTAGGGCAATTGTGGTATGTGCGATCTAACCTTGCGATTTACGGCTAATAGTAATTGGTATATCTCTAGGCGGATAGAGACATGCTTTATGTTGCATATACAGTTCCGGTGGGCGTGGTCATAATTGTGGGATATACGAACGATCAAGCAACTAATCTCAAAGGTGCGTTTTATTTATTGTCACGTTAGTCAGGCTCATACAATTCACAGAGTACAACCCGTCACACCCAGCAGCATCACGTCAAACCATCGCTTACGATCTGTGTGAAGTCCTCGACGAGCCTGCGCCTGAAATGAGGCCGTCGATTTATCTGGTGAGCAGTTCTCTTGCATTTGCGTGTTTCCACTAACAGGGTACGACTGGCTCTAGCGCTTCAAATTAATTTGCTGTATTGCGCTCATACTTTGGGCAGCGTGGGTGGTGTGTACTTATGCCGAGCCGAGTCAACCGACAACTGTACATCTAATTGGCATGTAGAAGAGAGTACACTAGATTCTATGCTGAATACTACGCTGGCAAAGCATGTTTCTGTGTGTAAGGATGAGCAAGCGTGGGCTTAAATATGTGGTCGTGTTGGCTTACCAGATCAAGCGAAATGACAACCACACAAGGGGTCAAGAATTTGAGGTCTGCGTCGTGATAATCGCATGTGGCAATATGGCAGACTATGTCGCGGGGCTCGATAATGAAAGCAGTGGGGAGAAATTCTCGATAGCAAAGCTGCGCAATCTGGTAGCCGCGAATACCAATGACCGGATGCTGCCCGTATGGATCGAGGAAGTGATCGGCCGAGTTTAACGGCTTGAAACGCCGAACCAACAGAGTGATACGAGGGGTACTGCCAGTTGGAACAGCACTACGAGGTTCTTCCAAGATCGATTCAATTTGCCCGTGAATCGGAGAATCTGAGGCGCTAGAGCGAAACAGAATGTGACTGTTACCGGCAGAATGAGAGAAAGGCTGGTATACCAGGTGCCCGTTTTGTACTCTGGAACAAATCACTTGGTGGCGTGTGATCGGGACAAGGTTCCGGGAAGAAGCCCAATCGCAATAAGTCGCATATGCGGCATCGTCCAACCGGAATGACTGGCCTTGATGAACAGTTTGCCAGCCTGAGAGTAGCTCATTCGGACGGCCTGGATATCGACCACGAATATATTCGGTCAAAACGTCACCAACAATACCTAGCGATTCAATAACGGATGGGTCTTGCAGCAGGCCTTGTAAATCAGCAGCCATGTTGAATTCGTTGTGCAGCGTGACGCCAAGATCACCTAAGCAGAACATCAATCAGTGCAAACCTTATATAGGGGGCTGAAGCGTCATCATGCTTACCGATCTTCCAATTCGTCGGGATATCTTGAAGCATCCCGATGAACATCTCAGCCGGATTTTCGTTAAAGCGAGCAGCAGGACCAAGGTTACGTAGGAAGTAAGGTATATGCAGTCCAAGATGTTGAACCGTCGTAATTGAGCAGTGTGGATAAATCAATTTGACGCCGGCCAAGTATGTCCTGTAATGATGATCGAATGCCTGATCGTCGGGCTTTGTTGTGGTTTGATAAGATAAGATACGAATAGCCAGAGACAAATGCAGAAAATTATCGAGTGCCTCACGAAAGGGTCCAACGGCCGAATGCCCCCAAAGACGAACTAATGTCACCGTGAAAGACACCAGCATAAGTGACTTGTATTCTTCAGCACCTATCTTGCCGTGCGACACAGTTGCAAAGTTTTTAGGTGGTGCCTTTAGCCAACTTGGGAGACAGGTATCGTCCATATCTGCCTTGACCTCGCGTAAGACATCGGAGCCAAGCCAGGCTACTGGGTTACGTGACGCAGGTTGGTTTGTTTCTTCGTCAATATCGACCCGAATCTTTTTCTACGTAAACAATAAATGAGTGATAGAACGTTTCCTTATATAGAATGATACTCACGTGATATTCCAGGAGGCGATGAGCAAGTATATCCTTAGTGTCTTTCTCGGCGTACGGAAGCGAAAATTTTTCGCAGAGCAGAAGGAGGTCTTCATGGTTCGAGCTGGATAAAAGAGTCGTGTCCTTCCCCTTACTCAAATAATACTCCGCTTTAGCCACGGAAACCACGGACGCTTTCCCCGAATGCCCCAGAGATGGCGCAGGGTTAACAACATTACCCTTCGCATCAACGATCCCTTGTTTGAGGCGCTACCATATGTTAGTAAAATGAAATGATAGCGCATATATGAAGGGGATTGAGACTTCACCTCCTCGTTTAAATCATGGATCATCCTGGCTGACGACAGCCCAACGTTATATATCTTGTATTTACGACAGAGATATCGCAGTATCGGCTCCGTTAACTTGAAGTCATCGACCGGCGCATACTTAATGGCCAAACGCCCCCACTCGGTCTCCAAAACAGAAAGCGGCTTCAGCGGGGGTGGTTCCGGAATGCCTGCAGGAACAGTCCAGCTCCAACCCATGTTATCGCGAAGTTGCTTTTCTATAATATTTTTCATCCAGTGCATAGGTGCGATTGTCGTTCCAGTGAAAACATTCCACCACGGAAATTTCAACCACTCTGAGTACCTAGCTCCGTGATCTGACCAAACCTTGTTCCGGGTATGCTCGTCAGGAGCTGATAACCAACGCTGAACATGTAAATGATGTTGGTCCATGGTTCGGATTTCAAACGCGCCAGGGGTAAAAACATCTATATGGAAAAGTGTTATTAAGCAGAAAGAACAGAGAATCGTATGCCTGTGACCGCCAAGACCACCCCACGCTCGGGACGCAGGGATATCCATGCTCGAGATCGGGGCTGCGCTGCGTACTTTCCGTCCATTAGGGTATTTTGCTGTACGAGCGATCCAAACCCCAGGGTCAAAGTGCTCCTTTAAGTTATCGGCGATAGGTTGAATGAACTTGTTGATTTTTTCGCCTTCCGGCTCGTTGGGACCAGGGATGACAGAAGCGAGATACACGTTTTCGCGATTATATCGAATCGCAGGCGGCAAGTTTAAACATACCATCATAACCATCCCAATTGAGCGCTGCTTTCCAGCGATTTTGTTTGTATAGGGGTTGAAAAAATCATGATAGATCATAAACACTAGCCTAAGTTCATCCTTCGGAGCGTCAAAGAAACTAGATTCCTCGTTTTCGGGGAAGTTTGCCAGGAACGGGGCTCCCCAGAAATCAGTTACGCCGTCAGTTTGAGGAATTGGCCGAGCCTGTTCAAGAAGATCTTCCACTCCTGGGCGGATCAGAAACTTTGAGAGCCAAACTTCCAATCGCTGGTGACTGTATCGGGAAATTGGTTTCCTCCAAGCTCGATTTCCGCGGCTGCACACCTTAAAAAGGGGCGTGTTGCATCGTTGACCAGATATATCAACACCACCACATTTGTCGGGAAGAACTGTTGCCGGCGCATATAAATCTGAGCATGTCGGACAAGTGACGAGTATGTCAAGCTGAGGAGATAGACCCAAGTAGGAAAGCGCAGTGTCAAGATTGACAGGTATAGTGTCGATACTCGTTGAGGCGTAAGAGCGGGCTCGCAGTTCCTGAGCTTGTAATGCGAATCGAAGGATTGAGCGTATAAGCTTCAAAACCGTGTTGCAGTTGTCACGGGCCACCCCCATAAGGAAATGGATGATGGCAATGGTGATTATGGCGGCCATTGCAATCGGAGGTATAACTCTGCCTGTCGAATATGGCGTCACTGCAGGAGTGCCAACCACAGCCCTAAATGCATCGTAGGTATCATTGTGAAAATAAGGCTTACAAAATTGATACGATTTCAACCCCTGTTCGGTGTGTAGCTGCTCCATTCGGCGTAACTTATCTCTAGATAGTTGCGCTGTTGACAAATAGTTCTCTAGTTCTAGGTTGAGCGTTGCCAGGATTGTGCCATATCGGGCTATGTCGGACGCGCTTGCACCACCGAGAGTTGATAGCCCATAATCCTCGTGGAGGGCGCGGAGGTCGTATATAAGGTGTTTTAACTCGTTTACTCTATGTACAAATCGACGCGTAGATACAGCAGTAGGGACTAAAGCGTCTAGAATTGCTTCAGCGCGAGGCTCGGTGGTTGTGGGTTGTAGTTCAACAAATGAGAGCGTGTCAAAGTTAAAGGAGCTAGAGCATATAGTTTCATAACGCTCTTCAATATCGTTTAGTTCTAGTTCGAAATCTAAAGAGGATTGTGGATTCTGTTGATGGTTTGGAGGCGAGGCAGGTACGGGTGTATTAGTCACTAGATTCAAGTCCAGATTAGAGCCAATTATTGAGTCGCGAAGAACCTGGTTGATCGCTGTTGTACGCATTTCGCGGTCGGGGATGGAACAAGGTTACGATGGCCGCCTGTGATTGGTTCTATCCAAGTGAGGGCGTTGTTTGTCACCTTTGGGCGCTTCCACCTCTGAGCGCCCTATGCTTGATTTTCAAATCCATTTTCCTTGTACTTGAACTCCACGATGCAATGAAAGAAACCCAGAAATACTCGGTGAGTTTACGACTAACTCCTCGCACACACCACCAAGCATTCTTATGCCGTCCACAGAACATGTCAACCAAGCTTCTCAGAGCAGATGTTCTCCGATCCTAACGCCTCCTGCTCTGCCCGCTCCGTTCGGGGTCGAGTCTTTGCACGATTGGTCTCATACGAGTAGGCATCAAAATGATTTAAGGTCGCCCAACTCAGGATCGAATAATCACTCATCGCGATATTATCCTTACCGTCGGTGAGTGGACACAATCCCATCAACGATGACATGTATTGACGTTTGGAACGTCGCTTAGGCATGAGAAACCGCATACGGGACCTAAATCAGAACCGAAACCTACTCTTATTAACAGCAAAAACTTTCCTCTCCCCCAAAGAGCCACCCTCGAAGACAGCAGCCGGGTTACCGTGCGAGCCGGCCAACAACCAAGGCGAGAGACACTTAGTAGAGGTGCGCTATGGCAGTAAGTTATACAAGATTCGCTGCCTTATTGCTTACACTAACCTACTTCTAGGCGAGCTCCTTGGGGTCGGATCATGTTTCGTACTAAACCAGACAAGCTGCAGGTCTACAATCACTGGTCGTACTCGTTGTCGGGGCCGGACCAAACGTCAACTAGTAGCCGAACAGTCGGGGATATTCACTTCTCACCCTCAGTTCATGCTGATTCCGAGTGCGACTATTGGGTTTGTACTTCAATTCCTGAGCAGACCGGTCTTTATTGGGCCCCAATCGACCCTGGTTGTCCGCATCCTGTCTTGCGCGCTCATGTCTTGCGGGCTCGCGAAGGCAACAACCCACCGCGTTGGGTCTTGCAGGAGTCTTATCGAATGTACCGGTCAATGCGTTCGTAATGCTTTGTAGAATACGAGATACCAAATGAATCTACGATGCACCTTCGACGTTGCTTCAAATATTAGTCATTTTGTCACGTGGTGTTCTAAATCCGCCTCACCATGAGTACTCCTCCCATAACGCACTCATACGATACTGCGATTCGACATGATGCTAACGCGCAATATCTTGGGAAATAGGAAAATCCATTCTGGCTGGAAAAAAACGTAATCGGTCTCGGATTTTTCGAATAGCGCTCAGAACAAAGAGCACTCTCGAAACGTGCGCGTCTTGCACAGGCCAACGTACTTAAACTTTGGGTGAGTGCTAAAAATCTCCATCCTCTCGGAATAACTACCACTCCGGAACTTCTTCGTAGCCATGTCCCAGTACCACGCTTCTCACCGTAGTTTTACCTCTTCACGCCCCGGCAACCGCGATCGACTCCATCTAGAGCGTTATGTTCGCCCCCCGTCTGATACTCTGGGACAACTCGCCATGCAGCCGTCGCTCCCAGCTCATATGGCTGACTTTTCCCATCGTCCGGCGTTTATAGACTGCTGGACGATCTCGGGTCATCAAACGTCCCATATCGCCGCCCTCGAAGGTTCGCCCTCCGGTAAATGGATTCTCGCCGCCTCAGAGGATTACACTGTGCTTTTCATCGAATTCCTCACCGGCTGGGTCGTCGCAAAACTTACACTCGACAATCCGATCGGCCGTTTTGCCATACTTTGTGGGACCTGGTGCTCGGACGCGATTGCTTTAGTGGGCGGCTCGAACGGAATGATGTATATCATGGAATTCCAGCCTCACAATGTAAGTGCACTACCTAACTTCTCATTCGTCGCACCCTGATATGTCTACCTTTAGGACAAACATCCAATCTCGTTGCGCGAACTCCTAAGCCCGATGCCCGATCAAATCAAGTGCATCGTACTCGACTCCTCCCAGTCCTATCTTGCTGTCGCATATGGAACGCAAGTCGCCATTTACCAGCGCGCCGCGGGCGCTGGTTTCGACTCTTGGACTCTGATCGACCGGATTGCCAAGCCTTGCGAGGGCGAGCCCGCACTTGTGCACGCCGTTGTCTTCTTCGGACCGATGCCGTGTAGCCTTCTTGTAGGGTACGCCGAAGCCGGGATAGTGTAAGTTAATATTCATATTGTCAATTTAAAAGCTCCTCATGACGATACGTATAGAATTTGGCGATCCCCCGGGCGTCAGCTTTATCTCGACAGGGATATAGTCCCCAACTTATGTAGAATGTGAGTATCTAACCATTTCCATTATCCACAACTTCATTGACCCTCCGTCTAGCAGGAGCCTGGCCCTCTCTCGCGATGAGTGCTTCATCGCAATTGCGACCTTGGATCAGTCGGTGGTAACATATCCCATGTCGCATGACGGGCCGTGCATCGAAGAGATGCACGAGTATGAACACTCTGAGCGAGCTCCCAGGAGCCCCACGCTGCCGATTGTCCTCACGTCATCCAACCTTCTCATTAGTGGTACGGCTGTTGGCGACATTCCAGTTCTTTACCCGAACGTCGCCCCTGCCTTCTCCCTGCATCAAGGTTAGTTCACGCATCATGATTATGATTTGAGGACTCACAAATGCATAGGCAAGCACCACATCATCCGGGCAATTACGGTACGTTTGCTTTCCCCCTTTTCCGACGTATAACTGAGTTTATATTGCATAGACGCATAGCAACCTTATAGCGGCGGCTTCAACTGGCCCAAATGGCATTATGATCAAATGTTTCATGACACAAACCCAGGGAGAAGGCGGTACGTTGGTACATCGTAACGGGGGAACTTCTCTCATGCTTTCTCGACTCTGTTAGCTATGAACTGGAGCCGAGGGCCCCAACCTCCGACTCTACGTGTTAGCCTGCGCGACGCTATAGCGGCCGGGGAGATTGGCCATGTGGCCTCGACTGCTGTGCGCCCTGTCAACGCCGACCCTACCGTCAGTACCGACCCTGCCGTCAATACCGAACCTACTGTCAGCACTGCTATCACCCGCCCCGACGAAACCAAAACGGCAACAACAGCGAAGCGTTTTTTTATACTTCTAAAGGAAACGGGGTGTCATGTGATTGCTCGTTGCCGTTCGCTGAATCCGGATACGGCGCGGTTGCTCAAGGTACGTTGACGTGTCTGGTAAATTATATAGTTTGCTGAAGACTTATCTCCACAGTACTACTCAATGGGCGTTGGCTTCATTGCCGTGGCTGTTATGCTGGCTGGGACTCCTCCAGGCAAGAAGAACTTCTGGACATTGCAGCAGCCATCGAGCGAGACTCGGATTTTGAAACCCGAGCTTGACCCGAATGAGATGGTGGTTCTATACAGGATTAGAATCTACGGGAAGTACGTCGCGTATCAATTTGGCGGCTGGTTCGACTGGCTGGTGAGTAATGGGCTCCTTCCTTAGTCTGGCTATAACCGCTGACAAATCATTCTCAGTTTGGCAGTTCCGTTGGCTGCGTCTCCCTCATATGGAAACTGCCCGGCGCGATCTGGAAACTCATCATGTTTATATTGGCACAAATAGTGTGCGGAAGTTTTGCGAAAGAGCTCGGGTTATGTTTACCTATGTTTAAGATGTAAAAATTATGTCCGTGGTAGGGTGCGGTTTGAAAGTACCTTGTATGTAACAACGTTAATAACATGTTGTTAATAACATGTTAGTAACGTCCCGAGGCCGAAATCCCGAAAATCGGCTTGTTAAAATGTTTTTCCAACATGTCTCCCGACCGAAGCGATTAGGACCTCTACCTTACAAAATGTGACGGTTGTTGTTGCGAATAGTCAAATGAAATAAGTTCTATTTTCAGATTGAGACGAGATAAGTGTGTACTCCTGGAAATATCTCATCGTAAGTTGTGGCACGGATATGTGATATTTCTGCTTTGTCGGATACTGCGCATATGCGCATGTCAGCCGTAAGAGTGTTGAAGTTTCAGACAAAATAAAGATTTCATAACTATCTGTGCTTGGAACGACACATTATGAGTAGAAAAAAGTATATAAATGCGCCCAAAATTGTACGGCTCTGCAACATCTTCACACCGTCGCTTCGAATACACCGTACTCCTGCCACTATGACTTCCATGGTCTCTTACTCTGACTGTCTCAGTCGTCTCCGCATTGCGCTCTGTTCTCTGCCCCCTTCGCTTCCTCGCGGATCGACGGTCTATAACTTCTCTGGCTGGACTCCCGATCCGGAAGGGATGGATAAATATGGTGCCGAGTGTAGTGTCCTCAACGCACATCTAGAAACTGTCTTTGGTCTTCGCGCAGTGGCTCCCATCAAGTTTCGTGAGAGAGGCTCCGGAATCGAGTCTCTTGTTACCATCTTAGCTCATTATCTTGAGGGCGAATATGCCGAAAAACCTGTGCTTGCGAAATGGGTGGATGATCTAATTGATGCCGCCGAATCAGCTTCGACTGTGCTGCCAGAAAAGGTACGCATATACTGTATCTTAATACTTAGCTAAACTTTCAACACGCTCAGGCTTCGACGAAACGTGTATCCAAGCCCTCAGCAGCCCAGAAGCGGTCTAACGAGTGGGTCGAATCAACAACTGAGGCGACTGCTGCTCGAAAGCGTCAGAAGGCCGAAGCAATCGAGAAGGCGGACCGACACGCAAAGCTGATTGAAAAGTCGTCTCAGAGGGTACGTAGTGAACTCATGTTACTTTGTACCAGTCTTATTTACATTGATTCGACTCTCCAGGTTAACTGGAAGAAGGGTCTCGATGACCTTGTCGACGTTCAACCCGAGCCCAAGCCACAAGGCAAGAAGAAAGGTCGACCCACATACGAGGTTGTCGACAAACTTGTGATCGAATGCGTCTCCCAATCGACAAACCAGCGACGATGGCGTTGTGCTGCATCGGGTTGTCAACAGTCCTGGGCGTCACGTCAGGCGGCTCGCGTATTGTCTCATGCTACTGAGGAGTGTCGGTCTATGCCCCCGGAGCTCCGTGACGCCGCTTTAGCACAGGCTGGGAAGCTTTCCCCTGGCCATGAGGTCGACAAGCTCAACGCTGCGATTGCAACTCAAGTCTCCCAACCATGCGAATCTGGCTCTCAGCCCTCTGTTCAAGCGCTGGTCCTCGCAGAAGGGCGTGAGGCCAAACAGACTCGTTTTGATTTGAGTCTCATCAACTTTATCTCGGTTAGCCAGATAGCTCCTCGTAAAGTCGACCTCCCACAGTTTCATGAGCTAATTACATTGGCTAATCCTCGCTTAACCCCAAAATCGAGTTCGCACATCGCTCATAGCCAGATACCAATGGAGTCGGCTAGGATACGATGCCTTTTTGTTGACGAACTGAGAGTTTGTCGTAATCTTACTCTTTCTTTTGATGGGGGAAGTGCGATTCGACCACAGAGCTTCACTACCATCCATGTGACGAATCCGGACACACGCTTTGCTTATCTTATGAATGCGGTTGAGGCCTCAGGTGTCTCACACACAGGTGATTACTACTTTAAGGAGCTTGAAAAGGTTAGTGCATGTATCCGACATAACTTGAGTGATTGTTACTCATATTAGCTCCCTAGGTCATTGAAGAGATTGGCCCGCTCGCTTTCTCCGGTATTACCTGTGATAGCACTGGAAACACAAGACTTGCTCGCGAATTAGTTCACAAGGCACATCCAACCATCATTGTCCTCCCCGATCCTTGTCATCAGCTACACAACGCTGTCAAGGATATCACCAAGCTCGAATATTTCCATGAGGTGAGTTTACATGCATATATCATTCTGTTTATCTAACGTTCTGTCTTGCAGTGTAAAAGTCACACGCGTGATGTGGTTGGCTTCTGTACAAGATCCAACATCGCAGCGACACACGTAGATGCAATTTGCGGCCAGCTGGGCATAACAGAAGGGTTCAAAAAGTCGTCAAAGACCCGGTTTGCTGGATGGTATGACTGCGCACGCAGCACGCGACGACGCCTGCCTGCAGTTGAGAAGGTAGTTCACCTTGGAGTCTTCAAGGTACCAAAGGCAAGTAGTTTTTGAACATACACGCATATACTTAACTGATCGTTCTTGTAGGATCACAAGCTGTATTTTGTTAAGAACCTTGTAGCATTTGCAAAGTTCAAAACGGAGCTCCTCCAACTTGAAAAGGTACTGGAGCCCCTAGCTAAGGCGATCAAATGTCTGGAGTCAGGCTATTCCAACCCCAGCGATGTGTTTTTATTCTATTTAGGCATTCTTTCGGCGTACCGACAGCTTTTTGACGACAATGATGCTGAACTTTGCTTACCTCGTGATGTAATTACGAGCATTATCTCGATTATATGCGCTCGATATTTCAGCATGGTCTTAGCGGCAGGCCAAGAAGTCTATCTAGCCGCATTCTTTCTACATCCTGGTGCGCATTTAGTTCATATATGCGGCTTTGAACATACTTTGATATATTGTCATTAGTTTTCCTCAATACCGACATCCTTCGTCGCAACAACCTCAATCCCCTCAAGGCTGGCACTCTTGTGCTCCGCCCACAGCCAGGGTCATCCAGCGACGATATACAAGATCTACTTCAGACATTTCCTTCATTCAACAAGTTTGCCCTCTACCTCAAGAACCTCTTCTGTATCGAGCTTGAGCACGGGACTATTCCAGCTGCTGCAAACTATGGAAGCGATGAAGCGGATGTCGACGAGCTTGTTGAGGCCTTCCGGGCTCAGCTTATTGGATACGCTCGTGGCAAGTACCCGTTCTTAGCCCCATCATCCATATCGGCCGATTTTCAACCCCTCAAGTACTGGAAAACCCTTCAGACACACCCTGACGCGTCGTTACTTGCCGTGAGTCTACTTTTTTTTCGCTCATTTATTTGAATGTTAATATCTCATCACTACAACCATCTGTAGCCCCTTGCCGTAAAGCTGTTTTCGGTTGTGCCCAACTCTATGGCAGAAGAGCGGACGATGTCAAACTTCACAGCAGTCAATACAAAATACCGCTCAAATCAGAACGTGTCGACCATCACTCATATGACTCGGATTCGCCAGCACGCCCTTCGCACAGATAAGACTTCTAAGCCGGTAGGTTGCTCGACCTTATATGTATGATTTAAGACTCACATACAGTACAACTCAAGCGATTCAAGCCTGTGTTGAAGTTCAGAGATTTATCATCAACCCTGCTTCGACAGCGTGACCCAATTCGTTCGGTAGAGGATGAAGAGGTAGCTGAAGACGAAGCAGCCGAGGCTTCTCGTGGGGACGGTGAGGATCAGGACGAATGGGAGAATGACAGCGAGGATGGTGAATCTGAGGATGTTTCACCTGATGCGCTTGGTTTAGACGTTGTGAAAGAGTATGGCGTCAACCTAGGCAGTCCAACTTTGTTGGATTTGCTCGCTGATCAGCCAATTGAGGGCGCGTCCGTGCTGGCTGAGGTGCCCAAGGTGATTCAGAAGAGTCGGCTAGCTAAGGGGCAAGTGTCGGCTAAGAAAGATACGAAAGGTGTTGATAGGGAATCGTTCTAAATACTTTTATTTCCTTATACGATACATTATACAAATGTCAGCGATTATGTTATTTAAACGTGTTTAAAACACCCTGTTACACGGCACACGAGGTAAAAACATGTTATCAAGTCTGAAAGACTTTCAAACCGCACCCTAGTCCGTGGTTCATAGTTGAACTCTCATGTAGATAACAGAACATATAATCTGGTTTGTCTGTCAGCTGAAGCCCACGTTCATACAAGTTAGGCGTGTTCGAATAAGTCAATGGATCAAATTAAAGCAAGGAGGAAGAGCACTCAAAAAGTGCCAACGTGAACGTGCGACACAGTCTACGATGAAAAAACGACTACGAGACACATCGAGCTTGTCGATAAGCACAAACGCGAGAGAAGAACAGTGATAGCACGACAAGTTGTATCCGAGCAGCATGTGAGCAACATAGGATACGTATATGTATCTTATGCATGGGGAAGACGACGCCGAAACGGGCAAAACATCCGAAACACTTGAGTCATTGTTCGCGTAAGAAGACGCTATCGCAGGGCGAACATCATCATGGAGTAAAAAACGATCTAAAAAAACTAGAGAGATAAACTTGCGCATAACCGACAAAAAAAGCTTGGGGAACACGCCCAGTTTGTCCTGCATGGTGAAGGAGGACCAACGAACAAAGCACACCCCTAACAAGAGAAGTTTTACGCATATATAAAGAGTAAAGTACAGACTGATAAAACAGAAGGGCTTAGATGGAAGAAAACGCAGGAACAAGTGGCAAAATACCTCATATAGTTCGAGCACAGTCGACACAAAAAAGCGGTAGAAGACACGGGCGTTTGCGGGTCGGGAAAAACAAGGTAAAATTGAGACTAGAAAGTGTCGAACTAGTTCATCGATTGTGTAGAGATATGTAGCGCAAGAAAACACTGTGACTTTTCGGCGGGGACGGGTTAGTCGTTTGTCAGGAGACATTGCGAGACAAACTACGTCTAGAACATCCGAAGTAGTTAATACTGAAAAAGCTAGAGTTTTGTCCGTACAGCTCGTGCCGCTTTTGCGGTAAGAAACTCAGTATTTTATACGTGCTGTTCGTAGAAACAATGGTGAGAAAAGCTCAAATCTTATGCTCATTATCTTGAAAGATATATGCGCAGACAAATAAGCGGTCTGTTCATTGTCACTTTACCAGAGGAGTTATGAATGTAAAACGGAGGATAAAATTATTCAATAACGGTATAGAAAATACGGGGTTGGTTCGGGGTTGAACTATAGGAGGAAGATCCTAGGTTCCACGCCGGGCGTATTAGTCACACTTATCCGAACGTATCACGTGATGAAACACTTTAAGTTGTACGAGGAAGGTTTACTCATCTTTTGCGGATAAAATCCGATCTTCCCTCTAGTGTGAGAGCCCTTCCAGAGCCCGAAGGAGACCACTGATGTGGTCCAGCTCAGTGGTTTCCCCAGTGATTGATCGGTCTATAGATTTGTTACTTGGCTTAGATAGGAAGTTGTTGATCAAACGGTATTTAATTAGACCGTACGAAACTGGCTTGTCTACGGGGTTTTTAGTGCGGATGTATCAGTAGTGAATTCTTGGATATGTCCATATTTGTCTATCATTTACTCGTTGGCACACGTCCCTCGTTTTTCTCACCAGAATCTCTATGATTTGCCACATGATAAACTTGACAAAACCGTCCTGGGAAACGCCTACCTTGCCTCCTTCCTTAGGCAAATCCCAAATCTTCGCTAGAGTGATTGGCTGGATGGCTTGATTAGTCACAGGACGATGGCATCAATGGCGCAAGGAGCGTATATATAAGAATCAACCATTATTTCATCGCTCCCCCCCCAACTTCCACAATCACCCTTAGTCTACACAGTTTTACGCAGATCAACCAACATGGGTGTCGAGGTCCAAAGGATTAGCCCTGGCGACGGCAAGGTGAGTCAATGGCAAGGCTTCATGCTCTGAGCTTACAGTAACCGTATTCACGCGTTTCCTCATCAATCGCCGTCATAGACTTTCCCAAAAACAGGTGGTAAGCTCATCTGGGTTATCTGGGGCACCATCGTACCATGTAGTTAATGGATATGGTCCATTTTAGACACGGTCCAGATTCATTATGTTGGCACGCTCGCCGACGGTAAAAAGGTATGATATGTTAATCACCTTCGCAGTGTAATTTCTTCTGTATTAATTTGCATAATCGTAGTTCGACAGCAGTCGGGACCGTGGCTCGCCATTCAAGACTAAGATCGGTGTTGGTCAAGTGATCAAAGGCTGGGATGAAGGTGTGTTACGTTCTGGATGGCTTGAACACGGACTTACTGCGATTTAGGTGTCCCCCAGCTCTCTTTGGGCGAGAAAGCGATCCTTAGTATTACTCCTGACCATGTGTGTGCTATTCGGGAAACAACAGCGAAATATTCTAAATATCATTAACTTGTAGGGATACGGAGCTCGCGGATCCCCCCCGGTAATTCCCCCCAACGCTCACCTCAACTTCGAGGTTGAACTTCTGAAAATCAATTGATTCTGTTGGATAAATTTCGAATGTCAAGGTGTAAGCTGAGGTGACAGTAAATGATATCTCCCACCCATCTTGTGTACAAGTATCTGTTTTTACCTTCAGTGCACTCGCATGAATTTACTTTGTCCCCCCTAATATTCAAGCTTGTTGAGACACGCCCGAGTCAATGGCTGGAGCAAGGGTCAACCATCCGAGGGCGATACTGGGATGAGATCATTGATTAATCTGGATTTGCTAATTGGCTTAGATAGGAAGTTGTTGATCAAACGGTATTTAATTAGACCGTACGAAATTGGCTTGCCTATGGGGTTTTTAGTGGGATGTATCAACACTTTCAGCAATAGTTCTCCGTTGACATGTGGAGTTGGAGCTCAGCTGTAAGGTCTGTGGCCTTGCTCTGATCCAACGAGCGGAATCATGAGTGAGGCCAACACCCCCCACAATCGCGCGTGGGCTGGTGCATATGCACACCCAAGTAGATACATTGGTACTCTCCCGAGGACAAAGAGGCATACATGAGCATAGAACGGTGCTGTCAGGTGGCACGGCGCCGTTTCCTGACCCACCACTCCTAACTTTGTAACTACATAACCGGGGAGGTTCTAGATCTGCATTATTCGACGCGTACTTGTATTAATTACCGGCTAGTATTGTCCTCCGAATATATATCAACGCGCATCGACTGGGTGGGCGAACAAGCTAGGTCGGCAAAGCACCCCTTAGCAGTGGGAGCGATGGAGCGCGACCAATGCAGCTGCATGCGTACTGAGCGGGTGGATCGCCGCCGCGCCGCGCCGGGTCACGTGGCACGCGTGGCGACGCGTTCAACCCACCCTTGACCACGATCATATCGCGTCAGCGCTCGCCGTCGCGCGTCCCCTTTTTCTTCTCACCCGCTGCCGCCTTTGGCACGCCCCGTTGGTTTGCTTGCTTGAACCCTTCCGACCCCCGAGCCGCACTCGCGATTCGGGAAATCTGGCCACGTTTGCGTCCCCTAACCTTGCCAGCCACTAAGCCAGACGATGGAGCGCGCCACACAAGACGCGAGCATGACCAGCGCCCAGTCCGGTGGCGGAATTTGTCTATATTTGCTAGTACTCGAAGCGGCCGTGACAATCAGAATTATTTACGCTACGTAGCTCTTGGAGTCAACCTGATGCCAGATAATGCTGAATCTATGGCGACAGCTGAGAAGAGACTCACCGTCATCGTGGTTGGGGGCGGTATAGGAGGTCTTTCTGCGGCTCTCTGCTTGGCTTCTTCAGGGCATCAAATCACGGTCCTTGAATCAGTACCCATCTTTAATGAAGTTGAAGTTGGAGCTGGGGTTCGGCTCACACCTAACTGTGCTAGAATTCTTATACGATGGGGATTTGGTGACGAACTTCGTGAACTTGGTCTTCAGCCTGCGGTTGTGCAATTGTTTCGTTGTAGGTAATGCACCCTTCTACGCTACCTCTCTCTCATGTATACCGCAAAGATAATGGAGAAGTGCTGGTGGATAAATCGCTTGCTGACGCGGAATACGTTCAGCCGTGGTATGATATTCATGTGAGCCGTATATTTCTTGGATTCAAATTCTATGCATCTCTTATTGAACCGCTTACATAGCGCGGTGATTTGCACCAAATGCTATTCCGAACCGTCTCTTCCTTGCCAAACGTTACACTACGGCCAAACTCGGAGGTTATATCCTGCACTATCTCTGAAGATAACTGCGAAACTATTGTCACTCTGAAAAGTGGTGAGGTCCTGAGTGGCGAGCTTGTTGTGGGGGCGGACGGTGTGAGATCTATCGTTCGTCGAAGCGTTCTTGATATCCCGGACCACCCTCGAAAGACCGGGGAGGCAGTTTACAGGGCGGTGGTCTCAACATCCTTGCTGGCTGGCTATCCTGAACTACAAGATTTAGTTGATACACCAGGGCTTAGGAGTTGGCTTGGCCCCGGCCGCCACGTCGTTGCTTATCCCATAGTATGTTTCCTTATTCATTGCATCGTGCACTTGACGTTAGTACAACTAGTAGAGGGACAAAAGCTTAATGAATATCGCGATGTTCGTTCCTGATGATAACGCGGTCGAGTCTTGGAAGAGCGAAGGGGATTTGGATCGAATTAGAACAGAATTTCAGCTCTGGGAGCCTAGGTGAGAGCCCTTCTTGTAGATTTGCACTACTTTGATACCTTTCTCAGAGTGCGGCAACTTTTGGATTTTACACCAAAGGTTCTTCGGTGGGCACTTAAGATAAGGGGTCCCCTTACAACGTGGCATCGCGGAGGAGTAGTTTTGTTAGGTGACGCTTGTCATCCTATGCTAGTAAGGCTCAGTAACAAGTTAGCAACCAGAGAACTGTAATTTGACGTAGAATCCGTCCAGCCCTATCGTGCTCAAGGCGCTGCTATGGCTGTAAGACAAAATCTACTTTTTGTTGTGTTCAAGCGCCAACGCATTTGGGGTAGATCGAAGACGCCGCTGTTCTAGGCTTACTGCTAGCCAAGCACTCCGACGAACACTCGCTTGAATTTCTGCTTAATGCTTACGAGGAGCTTCGAATTCCCCGAACATCCGCTGTACAGCGAGATTCTGGAGCAAACGCCGAGGTCTTTCACTTGCCTGACGGTCCAGCTCAACAGGCGAGAGACGAAGGCTGGAAGTCGGCAGGCCAGGCTGGAGGAGCTCATGGGAGTGGAAGCCAAGTTATACTTCAGCCAGCCATCCCTGACAAGGATTTGTACGGCTATGACCCTTACGATGAGGTAGAGCGATGGTGGCACAAAAATTCAACGTTGAAAAAGCTGTAGCAATGTATTGTACATCCTTGAAAGTGTAGCTGGTAGGGTTTCAACCGCTGTAGACGGCCTGCGAGAAAAACCATTAGTATCTGGGCCTATATTTAAAAGAACAAAGTACTTACGGGACCGGGCTGGGTATAAGTGGGAGGCTGGCGTGAAGTAGTAGAGGCTTTGTGAGTGATACATGCATGTATGCGTGTAATTATAACTTACAATGGGGTCTAGAAGAGGACGCCCAAGTTAGCAACCTACTATCGAGAAGGTTGGGCAAAACGAACTTACAGTAGACGTTGATCTTGATTCCAGGCTCCTGTCCGGTATAAACACCTGGGATCGCGACGAGAGAGCTGGGAGTCTTGGAGCCTCCGCCAGTGACCTTGAGCTGTGCACACGAGATATAAAACTGCGCTCCAGGGTAGCTGCTTGCAGACTGAGCGTGGTTTAGTAAATCAAAACTATACGTATATCAACTTGGTATGAGCTTACGTGAAGCGCAATGTGCTCGATGCGAGCGAGATATTCTCCCGCAGGGAGGGTGCTGGGGATCTTAAAGTTGAACTGCGTTTGGTCTACCCCCCCAAACGGACGTTATTTCAGCTAGCCAAGAAGCAAGGAAGCCGGCTTACTGTCTGCTGGGAATGTGATGGACGAGCCGCCATTAGTTACGGCGGACAGTTGGCCAACCTTGAACCAAACTTTGCCGGAGCCATCGAAGCTCGCAGCAGTGCTTGGAGCCTTTGCCATGTACACATTAATCACACCAACGTGATAGATGGCTTGGTCAAGAGCGAATCCAATCTTTGTAGAGAAATGTTAGAGAGTACGAGCGGGCAGGTCTGAAAACGACACACCGTCGAGCCAGCCGCGACCGTTGCGGTCTGAGCCGAGCCTGCAGAACGTCCGCCAGCGTTGCAGGTGAAGTCGGTAGAGCTAACATCGGTGATCTGATCGATCAAATGAGTACCAAATTGAGCCTATTTTCAATATATAAAGCCAGGATACGAGTCGTACCGGGGAGTTGTAGTTGGTGTTTTGGCGAACGTACTGGTAGTCGCCAGTCTTTGCTCCGTTGACGACCAAGCTGGTCCAGCGGTCTGCGTATGCAATTTTAATCCTTCAATCACTACAGAAGCGATATGAGCTCACAGTGGGCGGCAACCTGAGTCGCAGCGGCAGCAGCAACAGCAAGAGTGGCGAACAGCTTCATGTTGTAAAAGACCTGAGAGGATTCTGGGTTGTCCTTCCCAACAACCCTGGCAATTTATATGTGCGAATGAGCTCTAATCAGCCAAGATAGCGCAAGCACCCACTTGACCAGTCAGTTTATCCCCATGCGTCTAACGCGAAAATGTCGCTTCAAAGGCAAACCCCCCGTGACGCCATTAGAATTGTTAGCCCGTGTGCGAGCATCACATGTCGCACAACTAGAGCGACGCGAATGTAAGCGAAGCATAGTTGTCGGCTTCGATCCCGTTAATCAAACGTGTACGCTAGATTTGAGCGTATATCGGATCTTTAACGGCAGTATGTACGGAGCTTTTTTAGCGCTTGAGAGTTTGCGTCCCTACTGAGCCCAGGGTTTTCCCGACCCAGTTGGTTCCCAAGGCAAGCGCAAGAGCCGAGGCGCTCGCTATGGTGGTATGGTCTAGCTAGATCTCCGCGGCGACTGGCAACAAATTCCCCAGCGCGTAAGCTAAAGAAGTCGGAACACACTTTGCCCCGTCGCAGCCACGGAGAACAGCAGTATATCCGGCGGTAAACAACAAGTAAAAGTACAACAGCAATATATCCTAGGTTTTGTAGGCTTAAGACAAGGATGTTCCCGGTTTTAGATTAGTACAGCAGTTGGGATCACAAGTTGTGGTGGGGGCGGGGGCTCAAGTCCATATTTTACACATTCATTATGAAGGCGCTGGCGAATGTCGTAGTAGCGGCTACGTTGAGCTAATTGCAAAATTAGACCGTCATATCCATAAGTAAGCATAATGACTTACCTGGACAAGGCCACAGGCAAGTAAGATAGTCGATCGGGGGCAAGAAAGCCCGAGCGACTTCAAGTGCTATGAAGAGTGACCGGTCACACTGCCAGAGAGATAGACATCTAATTCACGTCGGACGTTTAGCATCCCTGCAAGTGCTGAGGTATCTGAACCTACCGAGAGACCTGAGCCATAAACCACCAAACAAAGTACGGTCGTTTACCGAGGACGTTACTTGTTAGTCCAGTGACAGTATGTAATCCTTGCATCAGTCGCTTTGCAACTTCTGCTTGATGGCGAACTACGTTCAAAGAATTAGCCCATGTGTATGATGAGAGCACGGGATGACTTACGCCATTCTTCGGCCTTTCGTCTATGAAATTGTTGATGTACCTCGCTTGAAGCACATGGTCAGGAGCTATGTATAGGCCAATGGTCATGAAAAGTGGCTCACGTATCAGGGGATGGGATGTATCGGCGGAACTCCCAGGAGATAAACATGCGTGTGCTATTACCAAACATGTATTATCAACTAGCACCCAAGACTTGAGCGTATAAAACGTACTTAAACAGGTATTCCCGTCCTGCATAATCTTCAGCACGCTAGCCTTGCAATGGCAAGAATGACACATACCTTGGAACATTGAGTTCCGTTCAAACGCGCATGTATGCCTATTGAGTGCTTCCTCAATCGTGTTCGTTTCCAGCCAAACGTTGACCGCAAACTCAGCGCGCTGAGTGTCAGTCATATGGTCAGCCGATTTTCGTAGCGTCAAGCAGCTGTTCCACAACAGCATGGCACGTGCATACAGAGCCCACACGCTTTCCTGGGGCGAATGTATGTCGTTCGGAATCCCTCGCAGCATTACCTCTGCTGGGAAGCATAGCGCATACTGTATGCTCTGTCTTGGTTAGCTAAGTCTGGCAGAACCGGCGTTAAACTCACGTTTGATGCGTGGACAAGATGTAGCTCAGCAGAGTCCTTTGCAAAGGCCGCGTCGTGAGCCGTGAACCCAGCCGCAAGGGTCAACGCGCTCCAAACCAGACGTCTGCTCTCCTCTCGGCGAGTTTCTGCCTCGGTCCAGCTTGGGTCCCAGCCCGGCGACGATATCCAGAATGGCGTCAGCTGAGCGTGCGTTGTTGTACATGCAATCGATAGCGCATGACAAGCGCACGTTGCTGGAACAGCAGGATTACTGTGGGCAGTGAGAGGATATTGCGCCGCGGAACTAAGGCTGTTGTTTTTCTTCGGAGAAAGAGGCAGCCTCGGCACCTGATCAGGAGAGAATACCTTAACGCCGGAGTCCATGACGTCCAGCACAGTAAGTCCGAGGAGACGAATGATGTTATCAAGAAATACCAGTGCTGAGCGAGAGCGAACTGTGGAGTGTTCTGGATGTGCCGAAACTTCAAAAAGAGCGAGCAACTACAAATCATAAGTCAGCGCGTGGTCACCGTGGGTTGGCGCAAACTAACCCATGCAGCTTGTGCTAAAGTAGGGTCAAGTCGTTGCGAATTCAAGCTGGCCTCTAAGGCAGATTGAGCATAGTTGCGTAGTTCCATTGCTCTTGCGCGACCAGCACTCCCCTCTGTAACATAGTGGGGTTAGTTGCTTTTGGATTCAGCCTGTACTTTAACCACGTACTTTCAATTTCCGAAGATTGAGTAAATGTACTATATGCAAGCGCCGCGAGAACGAGCGAGGGCTGAATGTTCTCACGCCGCTCTCGATGATTGTAGTTACTGTTTGTCAAAGGGCAAACTTCAGCCAGGACGCATTGCTAGGACGATTGGCTTACGTCATAAAGAGGTTGACATTCAAAAACGACAACCAGTAGTTAGTCGACTTGAACAAGTACTTGAGATCGAGCGTGATTTGGTGAGCACTGTAGGGTTATAGTGTCAATATTGCGAAAGGTGTACCAAATAGATCAAGCATATACATACGCTTCGGTCTTCGTTGGTGCATATATCTCCAACAAATTATCCCACCACGTTTTCCGCGCAAATTCAACCGAAGGCTCTGATACCCAGGACGTCGCGTTCCTGTATAGCATACGCTGAGCGAATTGATTCTGATAACGGCGGTGTGCAAGAGCAGAATCGTCTGCTTGACTTTGATCTTCAGATTCGGTGAGGGTGGCCCTGGAGGAAGCGTGTGATATATCAGCTGTGGTTAATGATATAGATTAATGTTCGTACTCGTCATATCCACTAGTATGTGTGAGGTTGTCGCTAATTGAACCGTAAGTCTGTAGGGAATCCGTCTGAGCTGAGACTATACAAGACGCAGTAACAGCACATACTTCGGAAATATATCCAATGCCACCAATGGATTCGTCATATAGGGCTGCACTGCTCCCTAGGTCTTCGTTCCATGTACCTACCAAGCCCCCTGTGGGTGGAGGAAGAATCGTAATCTCTGTAGGGGTGGGCAAAGTAGACCTGTAGCCTTCGGATTGCGAAGCATAGGAATCAGCTGAGGTCGCATAACCTGGCTCGCCAGGCAGAAGGTAGGCCGCGTCTGCCTGTGCCGAATAAGAGCTGCTGGAGGGTGACTTATAATGATGGCTAGTCTGAGGGACATAATTTCCGTCATAGTTGTATGTGTTCCTATCAAGGGCTTGGTATCCAAGCTCCCCAGCGCTTGAGCTGACTTGGCCATGGGTGTAAGGTTGGATATTGGCTTCAAGCCCATATGAGCCTTCTCTGACTGCTCCTTCAAGACTCGAAGCAACTAGCCCACTAGCCTGGCCGATATCGCCCAGAGTTGGCGGTCCTATATTCACACCAAGCCCCGCTGACACACTTGTAGATCCAAGTGCGCCATCTAGAATATCGCTTCTGCGTGCGCCAAAGGTTGATGTTCTACTGCCACGCTCCAGAGCGGGAACAACAACCCCAGTACGCGGATACGTAAGGCCAGCAAGAACGTCCGTCGGAGGGCGGAAATCGGGGTCGTGTGTATGCTGCAACCTTTTGAAGACAGGTGATGTGGGCTGCGCAGTTGGTAACCCCGGTGGGAGGTTGGCGTTAGCGAGAGCAGGGTCGACGCTGGAAGTGATAGGCGAGACCGAGGCAGCATCGGGCAGAATTGAGGTAGAGTAGGTAGGATCATGCTGAAAGCTCCTAGCCGATGGCAGGTCTGAGGAGACTGAATGAGTAGCCGAACCTAATATCAGAGGATCCTCGGTTGGATGGGCCACGCCTGGCCTGTTATACCCATCGTTTGCGTATGGGTCCCCGGAAATGCCATAGGGAGCAGAAACCTGATTAAGCCTGTCGCGGTAGGTCTCTTGGTCAGACGTCCCCGATTTGTTAGGCAGAGCCTGCGTCACAAGAGTAGGGAGCTGGGGCAACCGAACCGAAGGTGAGACTTGGTCTTGCAACACGTCCGATCTAGTTTCCTTTAGATCTTGAGGAGAACAAGTGGGCGAAGTCCGAGTAAACGAGCTACTAGGAACTATTTTTTCCAATTCTTGAGGAAGTGTAGGAGGCGATATCTTGCGCGTTACACCAGCGCTTGATTGTACCCCATCGCTCAGGAGAGGTATGGTGTGCCCATCTATGAAGGAAGCGCGAGCTGTTTGGTCGAAAACTGGGCCACGAGGAACTCGCTTCTTGCTCCTCGTGGGGCCTGCTTGAGAAGGTACAAGTGGAGGTTCGATAGATGATGGCGGCGCTTGCGCCGGACGTGGTATACGGGGTTTGGGAGGGAGAACAGCGCCAGTGCTGTCTTTGCGCGTACGAACGCGTGTTCCAGGCTTCTTGTCAGGCCCCCTAAAGCCAACCGAAGGAATTCAGTGTCAGATAGATTGACAGGACCATACGGCGAAATGAGTTGGTCTGACCTGCGTTTAGGTTCTAAATCGTAATGACATTCAAGATCAGCGCGACTGCAATTTCGACAGGTCGGCTGTTCCCCTCCACACTTGATTTTCCTTTGGCGACTATACACCTGTCAGCGGAATGAATGAATAACAAAATAAACCGACATACCATAGAGTGCAAGCGATGTAGACACGTGAGCGGCCGGCGCCCCCCTCCTTGCTCTTCGTCTCGTGAGACGAAGCTGGAGGCTCGGCGGGTTGTGCAGCTGGCGGGTCAGACATGGTGGTTGTGTACAGTACTGTCCTAAGGAGGCCCGAAGAACAGCATGATTAGAGATCGCTAGTTTATTCTGTTGCCCCTCAGCAAGCGCCGCGCTGACGAAGCCAGCTTCGAGTTCTAACCCTAATTTGGAGCGCTGATCGACGAGCGGTACCAAATAATACAACGTTCGTCGGCTCCGCATGACTACGCATATACCCGTCCCACGACACACTCCGCATGTACCCACCTCAAAGCGAGACGTAGAACATGCTACGCGGCTTAGCTGATGCCATTCTATCTATATGAGCTCCAACTCTTGTAAAAGTATAAATACGATGATTGGTCTTGGGTTTGCCTCACCGAATCTCATCTTCTGACACTCACTTGATATGAAGTTCATTGCCGTCCTCTCTGCCGTCGTTGCCTCGGTCTCTGCGGCCGCTCTTGCTCCTCGCACTGGATCGCCTATGACCCAGTCAGCCGCCGCAGCCAAGGTATGATACGTACCTTACCTAGTTCAGGTCATCCTTCTGACCGTTGCTATTAGCTTTCAGCGGCTGGGATAACTGCGTCCTCTTCCGGTGGCTGCACTAGCAAATCAAACCCTACCTGTACTTCATATGATGGCATCCTCAGCGGAACGGTTGATAACGTGATTACACTCAAGAACGCCAGCGGTTGTGGAATTATCATTACGGGAGGTACTGAGACTGGACACGCAAGCGGAACTTATAGGTATGTCCTAGTGGCTCTTTGGTGCATAGCCTCAGATTAATTTTGTTGCAACAAAGTCATGCGAACGGATACAAGGTCGACATTCGCCACAATACTTGCATCGATAACTATGTCCACAACAGCTTCTCAAAAATCGGCAACCGTGGCGATGGTTATCCTCAGTGGAAGTCTGCAGCCGGGAACATCTACTGCGTAAGCCTTTCAATGCGTTCATTCGATAACTATGCTTACAGTATCCAACCACAGGATGAGGGCAGCCACTGGGACGTGTAAGTGGTTCTCGCCATGTGGGCTAAGAATATTCCTCTAACGTTAGCTATTTCAGGACATACTACTAATCGTCCGCCGGCAAAAACGTGCTTAACAGGCACATTGTGATATCTCATATGTGGTTGTACGTTAGCGGATCTGCTAGCAATATGAATCCGAGTACTTGAAGAAGTATGCGCCCACATGATGACTGTATTGATCTGGGCGTAGAGATGCTAAGAATCGGGTCAACAAAACCTCAAGATTGACGGCCCTTATCAGCCCAGACATGTTCTTGCTCGTACTCGACGAAGTACAGTATCTAGATCGACAGTTCCATGTGTTTCAGCACAATCGACTCAACAGTGACTCAACGGGGCTTCGAACATGGCTCTGCAGCTGATGTCTGGAACATCCTATGTTTTGTCATAGCAAACAAAATAGTACACGGGACTTCTAACTTGATTTGACACCTTTTGCCTGTGCCCGTACGGCTGACGTAATAGCACCATAAGAATCTACCATCAGCCATAGAGGAATAAAGACCCAGCTGGACGGACCCGATTAGTATCAGTATTGCAACATATTTAGATATAGCGTGCTGAAACTCACATAAGGTTCATGAGCTAGGTTAGCGATTAATTTCGGTTTGAGTAAGCATTTTGACGCGAAATCAAAATAGGAACGCACCATTAGATAAACCCAGAAATACAAGAAGTTGTCTGTTCTGAGGTTCTTGGATCCGGTTAGCCACTCAGGGCAGAAAGTCATCCATCTAGCCAAATGTTAGTTCGACAGCCTGTTTTTTCAGACGCACTTACCCTCCATAGAGTTCTGCCGTGCAGAGCACAACTATCCAATAATGTCTTCTCAGGTCACCTTTCACAAGCTGGTACATGATGTAACAGCACAGCGGGCCAGCACCAAAGACCGTTAGTAGCTCGAGGGATACAACAGTCTCATCTGCGGTTCCCCATCGAAAGTCTGCACGTGCGTATTCGCGCCCTGAGAAGAGAAAGTGTCAATTTTGGGGGTGGGCGATGCTTTCACCAACATACACATCTCTGCGAATATTCCGACCCCCGCATTGACGGTTCTCCCGAACGTAGAATAATACAAGAACGAGCCCTCGAAGATGAAATGGATAAGCGCGTCAAAGGCCTGCGGAAAGTGTAACAACCGATCAGAGGACATGCAGCTGTTATTTCTAGTGGGTAAACTTGGACTTACAAGCCAAACAAACGCGACGCGCTCCGACGCGGTCGCGTTTTTCCTCAAGAATCGGTTAGATGCAGCATAGGCTGTTCCAAGTATAGCTACAACACCCGCAAGAGAGTAGAACGAGACGGCAGTGAACAATGGCTCTGACATTTTCGGAGGCCTGTTGAAGTTGAGACAACCCGAATTGCGTTTCGAACGTAAAAGCCTTGGCTGTAACATGCGCTCTTGGTAACTCTGACCAAATATGAACCAACTGGCGCCACGGGAGGGATCACAGGTAATAGTACTGGATTGAACCATACGAGGTTGTAATGGCGCATATACTAACTTGCCTAGCTTCCGTATACTTAATGTGTCCCGGGATGCTGTGATCAAGATCAGGTTATGTGTTTCTTTAAAGCGATGCTCAGTGAAACCGTTGAAGCACTAACGTATTAAGATTAGTACGCGCTCATCCTGGTATCAAGTCAAAGGTCAACGTTTGCCCACGATACAGTACATGTGTAATTCGTATCATAATCCACTTATCTTCAAGAGCTAAAGCAAAGAATACTGCTCGGAGGTGCTTCAAATGCAATCATGATTCGCGCACTACGCACGTCTGCTAACTAGCTGGGGCGCAATCCGGGGAAGAATCAAAGATGCACCAACGACGGCGGAAACGACAATAATCAAGGAGGAGTAAGGAAAGCCGGAGGTTTGGAGACGAGCATCCTTTGATGTAACTATGCTTGCAAAATTTCGAATATCATCTATAAGCAGCTCGGGTCTAAAATAGGTTCAACGAGCGATCCTAACGCGGTCACCAATAGAAGAGGAGACTTACACTTCCCAAGCAGCAAAGTGACCGCCTTTAGTGTGCTTCTTGGAGTATATGAGTGGTTGATAGGTATTGAGCCACCTGGGGGGTTGAATGAGTTAAAACAAAGTTTAAAGTACTCGAACATACTCGTGCGGGGGCCGGAAAATCTCCCCAGGGAAAGAAGAATATCCCAACGGTGTCGGTGACCATTTACTTCGGAGTTCCTTAGTAGAAATAGACTGGTTAGCCAGTCCGTTTTCTTTGTAGTACCTCAGTCCACCAGCAGGACCTGTTCACGTTTATCAGGATCCAGAGTCTACACGCTGTACCGTCACACACCGTTGATCCAATACCTATGCAATCCATTAGTTTAGCGAGACTAATAGTGCCTTTGGCTTACAGCATTGTCCAGGTAATAAGTTCTTCAGGCGTCCAGGGATATTTATCCGTCCACGAGTAGAGTTTTTCACTGATCCAAGCCAAGAGTCCCACCGGGCTATCTATTAGGTTGCACGAATGGTTTATTTTAGGTATCCAAAGGCAAAGAAAAGAACTTACCAGTCAGGGAAACTGCAAGCGTCTAGTAAGAAGAGGTTAACAGTATTAATGCGAGATAACCCAATCACCCATACCTGTGGTCTTGTCCCTTGAATATGGAAATACCCTGCTCCACTCTTCCCGAATTGTTGAACATCCTTCAGTGCATCCACCTCCTCCGTAGATATACCCCCTGGCAGCCCGATAAAGCCAAGAGCAGTCTTCAGCGACAGCCAAGGGTGCTTCAAGGCTGAAGGGAAGCCAGCGAACGTCATGTTGAGATGAGTACCGAGACATCTACCTTGGTGATATAGGGCGAGTGCACGACACACTAGCGCTCCCCTTTGTAGGTAGAGTATGTTGTTAATGACATATACTCAAAACAGAAAACATCGGACTTACCAGTCACCCCCTTGAGCTAGATAGTTATTGTACCCAAGCTTTGCCATCAACTTATCAAATACATAAGCAGTTTCCTTTGCATCCATCCCAGGAGTGCTGGCACGCTGTGAGAACACGTAGCCGGGAAGCCTGAGTGTAGGGTTGAGGGTCTAGTTCAAGGCTTAAGCAGAAAGTGTACGGACGATGGGGCAACTACATGGAACGAGGGGTGCTTAGGATCCTTTGGGTCTGCTAGTTCGTCGATTATCTTAGAGACCTGGTATGGCCAGTCAGAATAGTAAAGGCGGACACTTGATCATATTTCCAGAATAGAGCCCACACACCTCAAGGAAATTGCCAGGCCACCCATGTGCAAAAATCAAAGGCGTAGCTCCCGGGTTTTTTGACCGCTTATGTACAAAGTGCAACTCCTGTGGACCATGCTCAAGAGAATCGACGTGTGTCATGAACTGAGGGAGAGTTTGATTGATTTTGTCCTCGACGACACGCCAATCATATTCTGTGCGCCAGTAATCGAGGACGGGCTTCAGCACTGAAAGCGGAATGCCCCATTCCCATTCTTGTCCAGGAGGGAGCTCAAGCTCTTCAGGAAGACGCGCAATCTCAAGCTTTGCCGATAGTTCGTTAAGCTTCTCCTCTGAGACTGAGACGCTAAAGGGCCTGATATCGTCACCAGAAGCCATAGTTTTCGTATTCAAGCTTGAGAACGAAGTAATCGGATATCAAGACTGTTGTGATAGCGCTCGTCAGAGTTGTAGATGGTCACTGGATGATCATCCGATTGTGGCTCGCACAATAACCAAGCCTGTCGCACCTTTGGAAACCAGCATTGCGCCAGGGACCGGATACCGCTTATGTCAGAGTACACGGTCACGTGACAGTGCCACAACCTTTGGGCGTTCCTGAACTTTACCACCATCTCCGGTTTTGGCACGGTCGCAAGTCATGTTGGCAGCCACGGGAAATTCAACCAAATCACATACGAGCGGCAAGGATCTAGTCCGGCAAGGGTATCTGCTGGCTTTAATATCCATGTTAATACTTCTGTTTGGCATCTACGCTTTGATCCTTGGCCCGGTTCTCGCTTATCTTGAGATTCCTCCAGTATGTCTATTAGTTGCTCGTGCTTCTTAGCGAAAGGGAAATAATGCGTTCTAGCTCAATATACATCGTGCAATAGCCGACGATCAACACTACAAGTACTTCCCGTTTCTCGTAGTACCCGCGGGACTATTATTTGTCATAACAAACTGGGTTGGCTGGCAGTACTATCAAAATACTTGATCATAGGGTGCAGGAAAAGTCTTGGTATGTTACTGAATACTTTTCTTTGATATATTCAAACTCATATGAATTCCAACGCGATGTACAGCAACGTAATTATGGACAAGCTGAACCCATGCTCAGTTTCGCCCTAAGGCATAGTCATTGCGTCTCTATCCTCCGAGATTGCTCGTGCATACTCCAATAACAACCGATACACCTAGGAGGTAGATATAATCAAGATTAGAGTTAATTACGTAGCTTCATTGTTACAACTCACATAAACTTGCATGTCTTCCCACCGCCAGTGATTGTTCACAAATTCGTGACCATGCGTACCGATTCTTTCAGCTAATTTGTCTTGACCAGCTAGGCCACCTGGTGTCCCAGCGAAGAATGCAATGCTATCATAGAGATCCAAATAGTCGGTCTGGATAGGTATATAGTGGTAATACGGGATCAGCCTGAGCGGATGATGTCAGCTTCGTGCCTCTTGGGTGTATGCGAACTAACCAGTCCGAATTCCATTCCGGGAATATCGTCATCTTGAATATTACGCTAAAAACGGAATGGATTAACTATTTTTGACGAGAAGCTAGGCAAAACGTACGCTCCGGACGCTAAGAGTCTCTGAAATCGAGACGACCAGCCATTCCCGTCTACAAAAGTATGCTGTCACCAAGTTGAACCATTCAAACCAACAGATTAGAAACTCACCAACGTCCAGCAAGTACTTGCTGTCTAGGCCTTCATTCAAATCCGCCTGCTTTCCCCATTTTAAAGCGGTATTCATTTCCTGACAAGTGTGGTCTGCCTCAAAGTCGTCGCATTGCACTGCTCTGGGTCTAACTAGGGTAACATCCATATACTTCTCGTTGAATAAATCGCGCGGAAAGCCTTCAAGATGTAAGTTCTGTCTAGAGCCCCCCTCGACTAAAACCTCTATATCTGAAGACACGTTAGGGTCGATTGTAGTCCCGTTGGGATTCGTTAAGAGATGAAGCCTAATACGATGAGAATACCGCCAATTGTGCTGTCTACTAAACCATTCGCCAGTGGTCCTCCCGCGCCAAAAGACTTTATTAGTCCTGTTGCTCCAAGGCGTGATTTCTCCGTACTCGCGGACATACTCCGTGGGAGATACATAGCTTTGCAGGGCAGGATGTAAAAGCGCACCTCCTGCTGAAGTTTGAGATTGTACGAAGTAAGGTATTGCTTGGTTTGGGCGAGGAACATCGTGCGCAAAGTAACCATGTCGCTTCAGGGGATTGTTGAGAATGATTGGGTTTGTGCAAAAAGACATGCTAGCTCGATGGTCGTATATGAATGTATGGGGCTCGTTTCTTTCCGGGAGAGTGCTGGGATAGAATGTCGTTGGATCTTCTAAGCAAGCGTTTGAAAC
>WSTH01000097.1:0-41608 GCA_019616345.1 Ceratobasidium sp. 395 | reverse complement strand
ATAGTGGACCGTCTGAGTTGGGGGACGAATGGTATGAGAAATGGGACGCATATCACGATTCTCCTCCAGAGGTGGCTGGCGCCTAGGCACAATGTTTATGCGACAGTACGTCGACACGTTCTAAGCTAGACTCCCATGAAGGCGCTGCAAGTTAAGGATGCTGGGGTTGGCCACATCTTGTTTAATTCTCACAATACATAATCCGTACTTTCATGACTCAACCAAGTAGTCAGATTAGCTTCACTTGCCTGTCTTTTTTCCGCGATGAAAACCCCATGGTGCCCGAAAATTCAGTGAATCGTTTATTCTAGTAGGCTGAAATCGACGTCTAGTTCTTCCAGTTATATGCGCATATATTATGTAATAAAATGACTTCAGCGATGCGCAGCTCCTTCTAGCAAGTTCCAGTACCTAGGCACTGTAAAAGTTTAGCCAATCAGCTCAACTTACTAGCTTTCGTGATACGAACATCAGCTCACTGTTCTGCATTTGGTTGACGCTCTTGTTGCCACCTGCGTTTCCCCGAAGCTGGGGCTTCATATATGATATCCCGAAGATCGCTGATCAGGGAGAAGCGCCCGTATCTAGGCTGGTTCAGGAGTGGGGCCTTCACCTTGCGTTCAACATTCGGTACACGGCATCTCGGCATGGTCGGATAGTCCCTGGGATGATGAGTCAGCAGATTACTTCCGGCTGTCGAGCAGATTCTCAGTCACCAGCGTTCCCCGTACCGTGATACCTAGAGGTGTATGCGCCTATTAGAGTGCATATATGCCCTATATGTCTCGAAAATAACCACAAGATGTAAATATTCGCCCGGTTCTCAACTATGAATCACACGTTAACTCACTGACGATATAGTACTTAGTAGGTCTGATTGAACCTAGGACTTTGTGTTGCAGGATTAAAGAATCTATATCGCCCCATGAGTGTCTGTCCGAACTGAGACACCCGAGCGTTATTTGAACCGTGATGAAGGGGGCTTGTGGTACCGGTATTACAAATCGATGAATTAAACGACAACCTAGGTCTATCCAAACGCTCATAGCGGGCATCTAAGTAGTGCACCGGTAATATGGGACTTATATGTAGCAACTTGAGCCCGCTTTCGAGTACAAAACCTGGTTTCCGGCTCCGTTCACAAGATAATGACCCAACACCCAGCACGGAGAAGTGCCAATCGTGGAACATTTCCACCGCATAAATCATCGGTGCTATCTATTAGACAGTCTGGTAAATTTTTAAGGCTTCACAACACCCAAACACTCAAATACACCGTCTCTTCACCTGTTGAGACTTATTGTATCCGTTCGGAAGCCCCTTACACGTGACCATATCCGACGCCGAGATGCCCGAATGGTGAGCAATAGCAGAGCTCCACAGTCCTGAATCAGACTATTACACGGTACCTTGAGTCTCACCTTGGTGTCCCCCGTATAATAGTCTGACTTTGGGAGACTACCCGTATCACAAGCATCTGCCAACAACCATGAGGCAACTTTTCGAAAGTGACAGCCTACTAGCCGCTTGCACATAATATTTAACCGAAAACTTTGTAACCCGTCCCTCGTCCGCAACCTCCCCACATTTTCAGTAAGCGTGAGATCTTGTCCACGCAGTGCTCATAGATAAAAAAAATGTCCGTTCCCTTCATCCACGACTTTCCGGAAGAAGACTTTTCCGAAGGTGGCGATGAAGTCCCAGGATACTTTCGTGCGTGGCTAGGCATGCAACTAGATGGCGGACGATACTGTATCTTGCGGAAACTTGGGTGGGGTGCATTCTCCACGGTTTGGCTTGTTCGGGATTTCAAGTTTGTCTGGACCTCCTCCGTTAGTCAATAGCTCGTCTAATGTTTTGCTCTAGGCTCGAACGCTATGCCGCCCTCAAAATTATGTCTCGCGAAGCGACATCGAGGATGGAATCTGGAAAATCCGATGAAATAGCGATGCTCGAAAAGGTCGCTTCCGCTAATCCCTTGCAAAAAGGCAGACGACATCTACCGGAATATTACGAGATGTTCAAGATCTCTGGTCCGAAAGGAGCTCACCAATGTATCATAACGGAGGTTCTTGGGATGAGTATCGACAATTTGCGACTTGAAAACAAGCGTCGTTTGCCTGTAGGCTTAGTCAAAACAGTCCTACGGCAGGCTTTGCTTGGCCTTGACTACTTGCATACATGTTGCGGCATTGTACATACTGGTGAGACCTGGTATATCTGCCCGTAATAGTTGATGGTTTTAACTTAGGCCGCTTCGCTCAGATATCAAGTTCGACAATATCTTGTTGCGGTTAGTTGATATGCCTGGGGCCATTACACGAGCGATTGCGGCAACTCCTTCGAGAACGCACGAAGGATTTGGTAGCCGGGATCCATCTCCCTATATGGTAAACTCGCAACCCATCACTGTGCCTCTAGATTCCCTGAATTATCTGGATTCTCGCCAAGTGGAGGTAGCCATTGCTGATCTGGGCCATGGTTGGTGTTTTATTGCTGTTCTGCCTGGAGCTCGACTAACATGGCAATCGGTAGCCCAGTGGTCGCACTGCCATTTTGGGGATGATATTCAGCCCATTAGACTACGTGCTCCCGAGGTGATACTAGGACACCCGTGGGACCAGGCGGTGGACGTTTGGAGCATAGGGTGTTTGGTCCGTCGCCTCGTTTCCTAGCGTACCCCCGTAATTGTTTTTCACCACAGCTACTTAGACCATCGAGCTGCTTACCGGTACCCCGCTGTTTGAACCCAATCCTTTCACAAAGGAGTGGACCTTGGAGGAGGATCATTTGGCCCAGATGACGGATGTGCTTGGGGAACAGTTTCCCGCGCACATGTTGGGAAAGAGCCGAAACCAAGAAAAATTCTTCAAAGATGGTAGGCTACCTCAAATAGCTTAAGCTGGGCCATCCTAACTTTAAAGTGCCTCTCGTAGGTGCCTTTATTCATTCCGCTTCTCCTCGTGAGCCAAACTGGCATATGCGTTCAATATTGACTGAGGATCACTCCATAATCAAATCTAACGAGCAGGAGATTGACGCATCTTACGATTTCTTGAGCCGCTGCCTTCGGCTACGACCAGAGGATCGATCAGCGGCGAAAGACCTAGCAGAAGACCCCTGGCTCAATACTGACTTCCAATGACTCCATTAAGCAGCAGAATACAGTCTGATATGTATTGGCTACACAATATCAAGTTCTGCATAGTGGGTACTGCTCATGTGTGATAAGCACTAGCAGCTGCGGGTAGAAAAAGCTGCGAGACATCTGCAATCATTATGCCATGTTGATTTATATAAGAGCTTGTAGGCGAAATGCTGCCTAGCATTGCGGTGAGACCGAGAGTTCGATAGAGATGCATATTGAGCTTGACGTTTTGCTTAGTCTCTTCCACATCCGGTCTAGGTCGATCAAATCTTCGGCTTCGTAAGGGTTCGAATCACTCGTTCCTCGCGACGAACCCTCGTGCCTCGGGTCTCCCCAGACCGTCTGTAAGGATTTCTCGAGGTACAGGCGGGACTTAGCGAAATTTCGCGGGTGCCTCCCATGGGACTGGGGACTTAGCGAGATTTTGGCCGGTGTCCCTCGGATTAGACTTTTTGATTAGTAAATATTGTAATCCGAGTGTACAAAATGTGATATCATTCAAAATCGAACGGGTCCTCGTCCTCGCCGTCGCCGTTGTCGATCACGACATCAAATAAGTCTTGAGTCTGGGGCTCTGTCGCATATTTGTCAGCGATTTCCGCTCCTCCCAGTCTAATGAATATACCAAAAATCGAATAGCTTACCTTGCTCATCACCAGCGTTGGCTTCGCATTCGTCGCCGCCATTGCCGGTTGGTTGGTTAGCCGCATGAGATGCCACATTTCGTGCGCCAAATCGGTGTCGATTAAACTCCTTGATGGGCGAATTATACCCTTGAGGCAGATATCGTAAGTATACTAGTAGATATTGAAATATCGACGACACTCACCTTCGAGACTCTGGAACCCCAAGGCCAACGCATCTTTAGCCTGTAAGGTCTTGTCGAGGTGCCGCGTAAGGTCGCGCTTGTGGACTTTACTCTCGACAAGCGACTTGATGAGGGCGTCAAGGTCGGTTTGAAGATTGGGCGCTGTGTGACGGTTCGAATTACGTGGGGCGAGTGATGTGTTGACCTGAGTAGCAAGCTCCCGCAGAGCAGAGATGCAAGGTGAGATCTCGGCCAGCCATTTCCAAGTCGCATTTGGGCCTCGAGCTTTGTAAATAATCTAGGAGAAATTAGAGGCTTAAAAATGTGTGAGTAAATGCGCTTACCTTTATCCAATAATTCATATGCTCCTGGAGGAGGCCAATCTCCTTCCACCCGTTCTTCTTACCCGTCATATTAACGAGCATGTTTGATAGTACAAGCTCGCTTAACGGGCCAAATGATGTGAGCACTATTTTCGAGTAGCTTCAGTTATTAAAATCGCTTACCGCAGCGGTTTTGGCCAGGCATGCACAAGATTATGGCGTAGCCGCAGCAGCTCCCTGGCGTACTGGGTTCGTCCCGAGCCTCGGAAAGAGACCGCGCATATTTTGAGTATAAGTTCGATCATAGCCATGTTGCCGCACTTCACTGAAGTCACAAAGCTGCGAAACAAGAGCGCATCTCTAATGAAAAGAATGCTGTTTCGCAGTACGTCGTCGGTTCCAGCTTCCTCGGGCGTGGTAAAGCGGATGATAGCGATGGATACAACAGATTTAAGCTTCGTCCAAGCCTCGTCGTGTGACAGCTTCGCTAGCTGCTCTCCAAAACACTGGAGCGAATCGCATCCAGATTCGATTCGCACGGTATCTAAGAGCCGGGCATAGAGGGAGTGAAAGGTAAGATCTTGAACAGTCCTATACTTGAAAGCCTG
The DNA here is from genome assembly GCA_019616345.1 of Ceratobasidium sp. 395. NCBI lineage: Eukaryota > Fungi > Basidiomycota > Agaricomycetes > Cantharellales > Ceratobasidiaceae > Ceratobasidium > Ceratobasidium sp. 395. The sequence goes on along the minus strand of WSTH01000097.1, from coordinate 36,721 downwards.
GGAGACAGCGATGTTTTTTCGCTTCAAAATTTCGTTGTGTCGCCAGAGAGAATCAGGACCGTCTTTGGGGCGGGCATTAGGCTTTCCAAAGTGAGTGTGCAGAATCCCAGTCACGCCATCAATCCGGATGTGGAACAGGCTAGCAAATGGTACCAAGTAGCTAAGATTTTCGAATTTGTCCTTGATGTGTACGGGCGTACGCATATATAAAGTTCGCACATCTCTGACCGACAGAAGGCGAATGATAGTGAGCAAGTCGCCGGTAGTTAGGAGTAAACGCTGTCTAAACAGCTCGGACCTGTCGATTTGCGTGATTCGTCGTAGTTCTTCGGTCACCGTCGCGTTACCGTTTGCTGAGGCTTGTTCGATGTGAAGTGTCGGCAGTGGATATGCTTTCGACACTCGAAGAGGGAGGAGTGGTCGAATCAGTGGACGAAATGCTTCGTTGGCTTCGTTTCAAGTTGTTAGAATAGACTCAGTAGCGAGTCAAGTGCTACTTACATTTTTTGAATTTTTTGAACAGCTCTCCAGCATGTTCAACGAGGACATTAATGGTTTCATATACGAACTCGTTTCGCAGGTGCTGCTCGTCCTCCGCGGTCGGAATAACATCAGCAGCTTCGAGATCGGGTGCGTTTTCGACTGCAGACTAGGGTGCGGGAACTAACCTCCGCCGGTTGGGGTTACCAGTAACTTACTGTTACTTACCATTTTAGGTAAGTAACCGGGAGTTTGTTACCTCTGTAAGTAACTAAAAACGAGTTTTGATTTATTTTGTTGCGACAATGTAATCAGTCCCAATCAACATTAGACTCATGCACTTGGTTTTTTTCTACACCAACTAGAGCCAGAGCGTTATTCGGCTTTTTAGTTTCGAGGCCTCGAGAGGCGGGCGAGAGGATATCAAGTAACGCCGTCGCGCCAACATCAACAATCGTGAGGTCATCACGTTCTTTAGGTCGAGCTGAGACATCTGGTTTGTCTGCCTCGACAGGCTGTGTTTGTGGACTAAGCCAGTCGTCGCCTTCATCGTCGTCCAACACAACGGGGTCGACAATCTTCAAGCTACCGATTCGTGGCCCGAATATGCGCTCAAACGCAGTGTTCACAGCGCCGACTTCACCACGGTCCTCAACAACCTCAGGGTCGGAAATAAAGCCATTAAATGATGCATATATATAATCATTAATGTCTAAATTCGGCAGAGAGCTAGGAAGCGTAGACAGAAGAGCTCGAAGCTCGGCAAGGAGTGCCTCGACTTCAGGACTCGGTAAGATGCAGACCGGCTCATCATCGGTCGTCCTATTGTATAGCCCAAAAACGGTGGGTACTGGTCAGCAATTCCTTAATACGGTACCTTCGAGCACGCAAGATTTACCTTGTACGTCAAACAAAACAAGCATTCGTGCACCAGAAACACGGCGCGGAAGTCCGGATCCGGCCAGGTGAGTGGCTTGGTACTATAAAGTTACTTACCTTCGCAAGATGCACCTGGCGTGGGGTAACCGTTACTTACCAGTAAGTTACCTCCGGTAACCTCATTGGTGGTAAGTTACTTGACGAGGTTCCCGTACCCTAGTAGCGTACTGTACGAGACCCCCAATCCAAGCTTGTTTATGACGTTGATTGTCGCAGCATGAACTCCCGAGCTATACAGGTACGCTGTAAACCCTTTTGCGAAAAAATTCGCCCGCTGCGACCTCTTAATCCATAGTATTGACCCCACTACCGACACGGTCTGTAATAATAGGTTACCTAAGAGTCACATAAATGTAAGTTTGCAGCTTTGAAAAGACTTACAGTTGGAATCTCGTCTTGCTTGGTTCCGGACGAATGCTCTATAGAATACTGGCAAAGATGCGCAGTGTTCTAAAGTACAATAGCTCCTTAGCTAGAGCTGTTAGGCTCGTAAGTGAGGTGTGATAACCTGAATATTAGTCGCTCCTACAGAGCTGTTTATATACATGAGAGAACAGAATATACACGTATGAACACATCATCTACTACGTGTGTATGCACGTAGTGATATACATATAAAGCAATCCGACACGATACAGGTACGTGTCTTACATTTCCGAGTCAGTCGATTCGAGTCAATCACTCGCTTACTAATACACCGTAACATGCTCGCCATCTTTGACAAATGACTCCAAAAGCGACACAAAATACGGCATATGATCACATAAATGCTTATACACAACATTTGGCGACCATTCTTTCAGCGAATCTACTGTAAAAGATTTCGCTATAGTAAGCATATACTGTTAGTTAAGTACTCTAGAGTGAAGAAAGCAATATAGACTAGACTCACCCTTTGTATTCAAGAGATGGTGTTTCTCCATTCCCTTCCCTTCCCGTAATATCTCCTGACAAGCTAGTTCTTTTGCCCAGGCTCGTACTGCTTGCGCATCTTCAGCTTCAGCCAATGATAGCTGAAAACTGGGATCGCTCTTAGCTCTCTGGTCCCCATAGTCAAATGCACACATTATTCGGACCATTTCCGCCATTGTAAGCTTGTTCTCTTCAATAGAGCGCCTGGCAGCGTCAATGCGCTGGTAGATTGAGCTAGACGAGCTAGACGAGCTGGCAGAGCTGTTTCGAGGTCGCTTTTTGGGTCGAGATGGGAGAAGACGCTGTGGATCGATGTACGGAAGCTTGTTTGCCTCCTCAAGACCACCTTTAGCAACTCGGTCACGGGCGTGTCGGAGGCGCGCAGCATCACTTTTAGGCCCTTTAGAGTTAGGAAATGGGCTGTCCTGAAGCTCAGAGATGTCTGACTGAGGTGATGGTGACCTTGGTTGGGACATAGTATGTTGACGACGAGGGAGAGAGAGAGAGAAAAAAAAGTGATGTATATATAACAAATTTGCCAGAAAAGGCTAAGGCTCTGCTCAATTTGCTATTCACCTACAGCCACCTACGACCAACATGCCACCCCCGATGAGCTCACGCACGCCAAACAAGCCAGTCCATGAGTCCGAAAACTCAGATAGTGAGTGCATACAGTCACCAGAGCTAATCTAGACCCTTTTTACCTATTATGGCATTCCCAGATCCAGTGGCGCGCCATCTCCTCGTGTCAAAAATCCTTGAAAAAACAGGATTCAAAGCCCGAGAGTTCCAAATCAAAGCTGCAAAAGCTGTCCTAGATGGTCGTGATGTTGTTGTACATGCTGGAACTGGTAGCGGCAAGACATTAATCTTTGCGGCACCCCACTTTATCCTTGAGAATAAAGTCTCAATTGTCATATCACCCCTGATTCTCCTCCAGCAAGACCAGGTGAGTTCCTGTTGTATAGGTTTCAATTTACCAGGCAAGTTAATGTATAAGCAGCAAGAACGAATGAAAAAACTGGGGCTTAGAGCGATTGCACTCAACAAAGAGGTGCACGTAGAGCCAGAGACTTGGAAGGTGAGTACAGTTACCAATTTGGTAACTGATCGTCAGTTCCTGTCGATTGACTTTGCTGTTTTTGATCGATGATCGACGCTTCCACAGGAACTCGCTCAAGGCAAATTTGAGATCATTCTGCTTAGCCCCGAGATGGCGCTGCACAACGAGGATGTTCATAAGGTGTTTGACAGTGATGTCTTCCGAAAGGCTTTGGTTGCCATCCACGTCGACGAGGCACATACCATCTCACTTTGGGGAGGCGACTTCCGAAAGGATTACCAAGGCCTGGGTCGAGTCCGCGCGCGATTACCTAAGGGTGTTCCCGCCACACTCGTCAGTGCTACGCTGCGACCAAACGTCAAGCAAGATGCTATGTCGACACTTGGTTTTCCTTCGGATGAAACCAAGTACGAAGATGTCAATGTTGGAAACGAGCGCCCGAATGTGTATGCTGGTGCCTGCCCCATGAAGTATCCAGCGTCGTCTTTTAAAGACATATTATTGCACTTTGATCCCAACGAGACCGACCCAGATAAAATCCTCCCAACTATTGTTTACATCGACGATGTCAACGACGTCACACTTGCTACGATTGCGTTGTATGATTGGCTTCACCCCTCGCTTTGAGACCAGGAGATAGTCATGCCGGTGCATGCTTGGATGACGCCAAAGTATAGGAGTGAAGTGATGGAAAAGTTTGCATCAGGAAAGGTCAAGGTTATATTTGCGACCGAAGCTGCTGGAATGGTGAGTCTAAAATGATTTGTACTCTTAGTGTATGTTTTAATATTATCCTGTTACTTAGGGGTGCGACATTTCAAACATCAAGCGGGTCTTTCAATTTGGGATTTGTGGATCGATAGGTAAGCAAGCTAGTTAACATGGTAGGATATTGATACCAAGTGTATGTCTACCGGAAATACTTAGATGCGTTCATGCAACGAATCGGACGTGCGTGGCGTGGACCTGACGGCAAAGGCGAAGGTCGGCTCATCTATGAGAGGTGGGTGCCCGGCTGCAGCGCGGATAAGGCACCAAAAGACAAGGGCAAAGCCCCAGCCAATAAGAAAGGGAAGGCGCCCGCAAATGGCGGCAAAACCCAGGCCACCGGCGATGCGGACAAGAGTACACCTGCAACCAAGACCGAGCGTAAATGCGACCCACTTATTCAACAGTTCATCACCGAGTCGGTATGCCGCCGGCAATATCTAAATCGTGTGTATGGCAATCCAAAGAGCAGTGAGTTTTTTTACCTTTTTACTGAGCTTTCGCTTTGATTTACTCTAAAATTCTTGGACCACAGAAACCGTAGTGCCGCCCCAAGACTGCTGTGACTTATGTGATCCAAACTCCGCCACTCGTATTCCCTCTCGCGAGTTTCCAATGCAGCGAGGGCCGCCGAGAGCTGCCCGAGTGTCGGGTGAGCCGAATCCTGACATGCTCGCTTGTCTGCGTGCTTGGCGGTCTGCGGCTTTCTCCTCTGCTTTTGGCATCTCGCGCATGTTTGGCGCATCCGCGCTGATCAGCGACACCGAGCTCGAGCGCATCTCACGTTGTGCGCCAGTTTCTTCGATCGACCGCCTTCGCTCTTACCTCGTCAAATGGCCCCACGTTAACTCACAGCTTGAGTCGATGTGGGAAGCGCTCAAAGCTGGTGGTTTTGCGCTACCCGTTGAGCCTGCAGAAGCCGTCGCCTCTACGTCTCGATCCATAACCCGCCCCCAGCCAACTCCTGGGCCCTCTACCACTTGGAAGTCGTCGGACACGTCCAAGTCGCAGGGCCCAAAAGGAAAGGCGCCAAAGACTCGAACCAACGCCTCACAGGCTCGTGACTCGACACAAGCGACTCAAGCGCCCCAAACGCCCGTCGTACGAGACACGTGGTGGAGAGGATACGCGGGACTCGATCAACAGTATGAGCGTCGTAATCCGGATATGGATGACATTCGCCGAGTGTTGGCTCGGCGAACAGGAGCCGAAACACCACAGGGATCGTCCGAACGCACACGCCCGCCTGTTTCCACTCCCCCCGCAAAGCGACCGCGTCTGAATCACCAAGGCGTCCCACCTCAAGCTACTTGTAACCCACCACCAGTGCCCAGTACAAGTTCAGCGCTTCCACCAACGCCCTGCCCCACCCGTTCGACCTTCCAAGCTCCCGCAAGGCCGGTGGGACGCATGATCGTGCCCTCCCAGCACCCAGGTCAGTATCCCTTACCACTAAACACATTTCTCGCGCCGGGCACAGTTCAACGATTCGATCGAGCCGCAATGGCGGCACAGCTGCGACATCCACAGCCTATGCGAGTAAACGACTTTACACGCATCGGCGCCCCCTGTATGCGTGCTTTTCCCTCTTGTGTGCCACTGCTATATCGCCCCCCAAATCCACAGCCACCTCCCTAGGGCCTGTTTCCCTAGTACAGCCAGAACACTCACAAACCAAGGGACTCATTCGACGGTCCTTTTGTCGACCGGATTTCTTAGACCCATAACTTATTTGCTATTCTTATTTGTGCTCTGTAGTGTACATAATTTATTCGTTATTTATTACATTTTATGTGCTATGCTCTGGACCGTCTTTGCGGAGCTCCCCTCGCGCCCCCGTGGTTGGCGCCTAACCTCCCATGGTTGGCGCTTCGATCCCCACCGCGAAATCACTAAGTCGAGCCTGTACCCCGAGAATTCAACACAGACGGTTTGGGGAGTAGCGAGGGAGGGGGATTTGATTTGGGGTGAGTGTGGGGTATATCAAATCCACCGACCCGACCGAGCGGATCCTCAAACCGGATGTGTAAGAGACTACGTTTTGCTGATGACAATTGTAAGCTAATCGGGTTCGAGCTGATGGGCCTGCCAGGGAAACACGGTCACGTGATAGGTCTTCTTCAATAACCACGTCCATTGCATCACAGATCAGTCCAGACTGCGCCTGCTGTACGTGTTCGCCACCCTCAACCTGTATTACCAGTAAAGACCAGCCCAAAAAAAAAATGCGAGACTCTGGCGCACTATGGCTCATGGGCACCCGACGTCCACCAAAGCTAATCTCAGTGGACAACCCCCGGCTTGACCGGGTGTTGCAATTCTGTTTCTGGTCCAATCTCTCGGTACTCTCGAGCCTCATTGTAATAATCGACCCCGCCGATCGTTTACATAAGGATCTTCGACAGAAATTTAGCATGGATAACCTTCCAATTCAAGTAGTCGTTTCGTCTCGTTATGGAAGTGCCCCTATCTTGACTTGAACATAATGATCGACGTTCGGCACTTAGTCCAAGCCTTGCAGGTCTGAAGTATGTTCGAACTTCTCGTCCCAACTTCCCCCCGACCACAACCTTTGATGTTCACCGAACTGCGTATCATGCCATCTAAGCCCGGCAACACTCGTTTCGGCGACCCCTGCACCATTGACGAGATCTCTGCGTTTGTGTACCCTCCTCGGAAAGTCGCTCCTCCACCGACAAAACACAAGCTTGCGTTAATGGTCAACACATCGATGACCAAGTACCCTGCATTTGGATCAATCATCAAGAAACTTGCGACTCCTTCTCCCATCAAGGCCAAAGACATGGGAGCCGGTCGCTCATTGGATATTTCTGGAACTACCAACCAGCTCATTTCGTCCCCGGAGGCCTACATTGGATCTTCCACTCAATCCCCTACTTCTGATTCTACCATTTCTACAATCAACGATAGATACGTCCACTCTAGCCCGACTGTGACGAGTGAGGATCGTACGCCCAACCCTAATGGCCTGGACATTGAGATGGATCTGGGCGACTTTACTCTTGATGAGCTCGTTCTCCCCGGCGAGCACACCTATGTCGCCCCCGCCCCTGCTTCTTCACGCCACTCACTTTCTGCGAAGCTTGTGGAAGTTCCGGCTATAAGCCCAAATATCTCATTCGAGATTGTGGATGGTGGTCCCCTGGAAACTTCGGACTTGGCAGATATCCGTTTGGACAACCTGTCGGTCATCGAACAGCTCGAGCCCGTTTTTTTCCCGGACGTCAATATGGAAGAGCTTGATTTCTCGGCCTTCCTTGCTAGCCCTTCGCTGGATTCCGATCTTAATGAGTTTGTATGTAATGCGTTTGCTCTGGAACCCGAGGAAACTACTCTCGCCCCAAATACCGGTCGCCTCTCGGCTGTCGAGTCCCAAATGGAAACGGAAAACGCTGGTACATCGTCGGCCCTTCCCTCCGAAGCTGAGCCATTGAGGTTCGTATTCGCCCCCATTTTAAATATCATGTTGGAGACTTATCTTTACATCATACTTGTAGTCAAGAGCATGGTTGTACACACATAATTGGTGAAGAACTGGCCACCATGAGCTCTATCACATCCGGGCCTCCTCTCAGTGCAGCCTCCAACACCAATTTGGATACTAGCATGGACATCCCCAACTGCTCTTGGACACGCTGGTTTCCTCTTATAGCACTAGTTGTTCTCGTCGGTGGTCCAGTATTCTGCCTATGTTTCTTCTTCGGCTGGCGTTGCGTTCTTGGATTACTGGCCGAGCCCGAACCATCTTGCTCCGTGCCTCAGTTTGACGCAGCAACCACTGAGCCCAAGCCCGATCCCAATTCAGATAGGATTATCTCAAAGGCCACAATTTCCGCCGAGACATCATCTTCTATGGATCCGCATAGTCCCGTCGGTTCACTTTCTCATCTTCAACTCCCAAGGTGGGTGTTTGTTTCTGTTTCCTGGGTCTAACCTAACGCGCCTCTGGTATTTAGCGATGAAGCAAATTGCATTCATGTAACCGAACGGACCACCAACCTGGTCAAGAAGCCTCAGTCTAAACCTCTCCGTCCTAAGGCCAAGTTGCTCAACATTCAACCACTTGTTGCGACACGTGCGGCGCCGCCTCGACCATACAGGGGCCCACCGGTACCAATTGTCGCAGTTACACCTCCCGACGACGACGTAATCCCGGAGATATTCTATTATGGCCCCAAGGTCGTTCATGGGTCGTGGAGCCGCCCGTCGGTATCTCATTCTCCAACCCCAACCAATGGACGCAAGCGTAGTAATGCTGTCGGCGAGGAATCTCGTGCTCGAGTTCACGCCCTCGTCGCCGCTCTGCCGACCACGGCTCCAGCATCCATTCCATCCTTCAACACGGAGTTGCCGAGTCGAAACGCATGCAAGGACCAAAGTTACCGCAAGAGCTCAAGCATGAGCCAGTGGCTGGAAGAACTCATGAAGGCAAACAATCCGTCGATCGTCGTCCCACGTGCAGAACTCGCCAAACTCGCTTCTGTCTTGAGGAGTCCGCCGTCTTCGCCAGAGTCCACTCCACCCACGACGCCTACGATTAGCGCGTTCTCGTCGCTCGGTGGAGAGGTCAAGTCTCGCGCGACGGTAGCCGTTGAAGTGTCCCACAAGGACAACTTCAGCGCCTACTAAATCCTGGTCTGGTTTCCAGCACTGTCATTTTCAACATCTTCACTTTTTGTCCTTGGCCACGACTTATCTCAGAAAACTACAAAATCCACAAAAAAATTCGGAAAAGCATAAAACCCAAAAAAATTGTTCGAATTCAGGCTTTTTTGTCGTCATTGGCTGCTCGGTTTTCGACTCCTTTATTTCTCCTCGACATTTTATTTTTCCTGTTTCAATTCCAGTCCGAGATGTGTGTTATCGGTGAGTGGTACTCTTCTATATGCGCAGTCTTGATCCAACACAGCTTAAATATACCTAGCCAGGTCTACCACCAGCTCCTGTGCAATATTCGGTCGCTAGCTTGCAAACTTTAGTTATCGTTTTTCATCCTCCTATCGACCTCTGTGCGTATCTTATCTTATCGTTTGAACCCTTACTGACGTCATCAAACCAACCAAACAGCTCGCTCATCCTCTTTCCTTATCCGCTCGTCCACCCTCATCCCACACTTATTACTGGCCACTGCTCCAAACGACTCTATTGACATGGCTAGGATTACGTGCATCACCTTGATCTTTAATGCACCCCGTGCTAGTTAGTGAGTTTATCTCTTTCGTAATTTATCTCCCACCACAACTCATCCTATAGTCTCACATTCTATCACCGCTTCCAATCGCTCACTGTACGTCATGTTATACGCTCCACTGGGGCTCCGTGGACTAATAACCTTCCCTTTTCTTTTTAGAAGGGAGCCCGAAACTCTGCTTACTAGCTTACTAACCCCAGACCTCCTCGCCCTCTTCATCCTGTCTCGCCATTCTGGACGCAGAACTGCCGAGAACTCATCTAGTCTCTGCCGAACTCCAGACGTGGAGTTTGCAGAAACTGACTTTCATACCTTGGGGGTCTTTGGTTTTGATATAGGATATCACGTTAGCTTGGTTGGTAAGTGGGCTGCGCTACACAGCTCGAATTTATCTGTTGATTAGTATATGTAGGCTATCGTGGTATTGACCTAGCTCTCCGTTCTACGCTTTTTAAGATCTATCGTTCTGGTGGACCGCTACCCGCTCCACCCCCGAGACTTCTCGCACAACATCTCTGCTTTTTTCGGGGCTTGATGTTATTCTCGCCTAGCTTCTTCTCGTCGAGCTCAATTCAAACCTCCTCCTAGAATACCTTGGGTATGAGGACCTATGTACTGGACTCTGACTCGTGGCACCCCGCGCTCGTTCAGCACGAATCATTCTTGAGTGAAGCCTTTCATATATCCCAACTCTCGGTTACTGACTTATCACTCACCTAAACAGGTCCAATGAACCCTGAATTACTCGACAAACTCTCACTCGCCTTGTACATCTTCGATACGTTTGGAACCTTGTTACCGGGCCGTCCCGCCGGTTCCAAATGCTACGCACAGCACATCACCTCTCGGCTCTCATCTCTCACGCCAGCAATTTATCCCGATCACCATACACCTCCAATCCCTCTTCAGTACCCTCGGGCCATCGCAGTAATCAATCTAATCCACCTGCTTGTCATTTCAAGGTTTCGCAGTTGATTGCTCCACATCACAATTGTGTCGAGCGCCTGGCGTACAACCTCAGCATATACCTCGCAGGAAATGGATGTTCGTCACCTTTGGAGGCCTCCAACCGACCAGAAGTTATCTCGCATTACTTGCTCTCTTCGACCAGCGTCAAACTCGACCATGATTTATCCCTTTGGTTCTACACCGGCTGACCCGCTGCTGATTGCAGCGCAGAGTCGCCTGGCGGTCTAGTGTGAACACAGGAAATTGGTCATGTCGATGCGCTACTATGTTTACTTCGAGGAGAGCATCAGCGGGACTTATATGAACGTTGGATGTGAGCCCCTAGGAAAACCGATCACCGTATGAGATTTCACCTGGGGATCGTATGCGTTTTGGTACGTGACATCCTACATTGACTCCGATCTGGAACTTACACTCGATTAGATGGTATAAGCATCGCGGAGCATGGACTGGCTATCAGACATCGAGCAAGCGGAGGGGATCCTCGGCCGGGTGTAGATGGGCACAGAGCACCGTAACTACATACACCCGGCTTCCCTGTCGATACGCTACTCAGCCTATGTTTGATGTCTAATGTGGGTCCTAGAATTCGTGGCACAAACTAAACACTGATTTGAACGTACGGCTTGCAGGACCAGATGACCAGGACTCAGTGTGTTGACGCAAATTATGCATTTGGGCGTCTGGGAAGCTTATGCTCGAGATTGCTTGGGATTGGGACTCGGGAACTCGGCTAAGAGAATTACAGTATCGGGTTTCGATGATGTTGCGATGTATTTGGAGTTTGAGAATTATAAACGTCATTTTTTATAACTGCACGTGTTAAGAGTGGTATAGAATGCAGTTAACGGATGGATGGAAAGCATTCGTAGCGCAGAACGATAACAGGTATTTTTAGGCGGCGTTCAACCCGTGCAAGCATTAGAGCATATATTCCTACTTTATCGTCAGATCTGTGTTGAAGATAGAACCGGTACTTCGTTTCGACTATACAAGTGGGTGAAATTACATCAGACTACATATGAGAATCTCTAGGAACTAATGCTAGGCTGAGAGGCTGAGAGGTCCAAGAGCTGAACCAGATTACGCGTCACGTGCCAAGTAGGATCAAATGACCGATCACTTCTCAGGTCAGCGACCCTGCACACTGCCTGAGAACAATGCTGTAAGCATAATGACTACTAGCTTGCGACACTACAACCAAAGTTGCACATAGTATTATAACAACTCGAACGCGCCGAGGGGATCTACAGATAACGGGGGAATTGCGCTACTTCTGAGCTGAGACTTCGGATCCTGGGATATATAATATGCGAGGATCTGTTGGTGACTCGTTCAGACTCTTACTCTCCATGGATCGCCACCCCCTTTATCGCGTTATATCAATTCTAGAGTTGCTCCGGTTGATCTATAGTCTTCTGCAGAAGAAGGACCATATCAACCTAATGTCCATATCTCGCCGCGCCTTCACCTACGTAGCGCCAATGCTATGGGAAGACGTCGATTTGCAACACCTGCTACTCCTGATCCCGGGAGCTAGCGTAAGGACTCACCATATAGATATCGCCAACGCCTTTGGCCCTAGTATTCTCTATAGTGTAAGTTGGTTCGCGTAGTTCGTGTGCCTCGTTGACCCTAGTGTAGACATTCAACTTCCCCATCGCATTCGATCTTAGTCGATTCAAGCTTTACTCCTCATCTGTAAGAGTACTCAGATCAGCCGCGCCGTATTCGGTCAATTTTCCAGACGACCTTCCAAGCCCCGACTCACAGTCATCAATGGCGCACCTTCTACCAAATCTAGAACGTTTGCTCGTTCATGCCCATTCCCACGCCAAGCCTTACCTCAGCTGGGTTCATCGGTTTCTCGTACCCAACCTGCGTGAGTTCCGACTGTTGCCGATACGCGCGTTTGAGGAGGATATTGAGGACCCAGAGCTCCATCCGGAGAGTGATCTGGAGCTAGCGAACAAGGTTATCGCCTCCTGTCCACGGATCGAAGTCTTAGATATCCATGCTTGGGAGCCTAATGCACGTTGCAAATCTAAGGATCACCCATTTCCGTACAGATATTACAGACACCAGCAGCGCTACATTAGGGATCCCGAAGACCTATGGGAGAGATTATTTCTGTTAGGGTAAATGCAGTATGTTCGCGTTGAAGTTCACAATACCATTAACCTATCTAACCTAACCCCTATTATATCGACAGAATATTCAGTACAAACAGTCTCCGCTCTCTGTCTATCAGTGTACCCTACATCTGTTCAGAATTTCTCCAACCCTTGGGTGCGCTGCCACATCTCGAAGTACTCCAACTTCATAGCGACCAGAACCAAATACAGATCGCTGAAAAAATCCTCGTTGTCCTATCCGACGATTCGTTCGCGAGTCTTAGACACTTAGGGTTACACGGACTTCAACCGTCGATGTTCGAGCAACTATCCTCGCCGCGTGCCTTGTTTCGAAACCTAACAACAGCGGTTGTTCACTTATACAAGTTCGAGAGAAGGAGTTTACCCAACGATCCAGAATTGTTATCGGGAGGTGTTGCTCGCGTCTTTGACCAAAGCTCTCTCCATCTCATCAGACTTGCTGTGAAGCCTCTGGTAACGGACCGAGGTATTGTGCTAAGCTTGCCACTTCTACGCGCATACAGTCATACGTCTCTCAAGTATCTGGAGCTTGATACAATTCGGATGGTCTTTGACGGTACCTCTCAGAACGTTCAGCAAGCGGTTGAATGGGGCCAACTCTTGACTGTGATGCCGCACCTGGAAGAACTTAAACTTCGGGATCAAGAGATTAGTCTACAAGAGCTTTGTGCAATAACCACTATACTCCTGCGTCTCCGGCTGCTTTTGTTAAAGGCTGTTCTGCTGAATGAAGAACTAGCGATGCCGGATCTTGCAGGCAAACCTACTGTCGCAGAACCTATCACGATTCAGTGCTGGTTTCAAGGTGGGCAGAGACGCTGGGAAACAGAGTTTGTTCTAGGGTTAGCAAGGTACGTAACCTTATACTTCTTGAACCTTCAAATGTTAACGGATGGGATCCCAAGATGTATCCATCTTTTCCGACCCAATGCGAAGTTCCAGGCACATAGAAACACAGCTTTGGGGGATGCGGGTAAAGTTTGGTTTACGAAAGAGTTAGCTTCAGCTATGGTATATGTAAGGCTAGGCTTAGAACTCCCGCCGATGCATATCCCCAGCGGATACGGTCCGATGAAAACCGACATGATAAAGGCCTATAACCGAACCCCGCTGACATGTTATCTCCGGTTACGGGAACGTATGGCTAGGGATAATCGGCGCATGTAGCCAACTATATAGACCAAATCATCAACCACTTTACCACCGCTTCTCAATTATCATTCACTTGGCCTCGGTGTCAGGCGAATAGCTGTTTCCACCTTTCTCTGCAACACCATGGTTCAAACTAAACAGAATAAGTACCCTTCTTTGTCAACAGAAAAGCCTTCGCACCGGACGACGACCTTACTGTTAACAAGAAACCAATTCAAAGAGTCCAGATGCTGTTTAGTGCCGATTTAGCGCCCTGCTTGCTAATCAAGTGCCGAATGATCCGATTGGTGGCGCTCTGACATCTCGCCTTCTGACCACCACCTGCTCGCTCAAGCGGAAAGATCTTCTGTTTATAACCCCCCCCTAACAGAACTTGTGAGCTGTATACTCTGGAAGTGGCGCTGGAAAACGGGAACTCCGACGAACGATACTTCCAGACTGCCGTTCGCCGCGTCCGGGTTGAAGAGACCATCGAAATCGACTCTACCAATCTACTCTGCCCTGCGTAGCCGCTTTACTGCGTGATTTGATCGACTCGGGCCAATTTCCTCTCCCTTCATTGCTGCTCTTGGCAAATCTGAGCATCATAACCGTGTGCTAGCTATGCTTCGTGTGTTCGGTAGCTACGTCTAGGGTAGTCCTTGGATAGGCGTGTTGCTCGAGCGTCGTACTGATAGCGAGGCGGTTTTTACTTGGCTTGAAGCTGCACCCGGAGGACTACCAATAGTTGAACTGTCAACCTCTTCTTTGTTTTTGTGGCCGTCAGTGGTCATGTCGTATGTCCGGTAGACTTACTGGGCAATCGAATAAACCTGATTAGCAAACGTGACTCTTGGCACGACGAATAAGCTCATGTTGCATATTAGACTTTAGGAAAACTCTTCTGCTCGCTTCGTTCGGGACTATTGCACACCGGCCGACGAGATCTGTCCGATTTCCAGCTAATTTCGTGCCAATGATGCGAGTGGTATCACAGCTTCGGGTTACAAAATGAAAAGAATAATTCGAAGTGTCAGCAGCAGGGATAGTGTAACTTCGTGGAGAATGGAATAGTAAGTAGCACTATATGCACAGGCTGGCTCGTGAGCGAATCAACACATTATTCATTTACGTTAGTTGGTCCCCACTACTTTCACGCGGCCCAGTGTCTACCTGTTCAAGAAAGTCAATTAGTACTTTTAAGGCGATTTTTGCCTAACCCCTGATCGGTAGCCAGCGTTTTCAAGGCTTGGCGCTGACTAAGCAAGGCTAAGAATAATCAGCATACACCCCCTGTTGGCTCTCTCTTCTTCGCAACCAGCATACAACACTATCGCTTACCGGCTCGAACTCTCGCATAACATGCATATCTCAGCTTTTACTATTCCACGACCGACATCGACCTCGCGGCCAGGCTTCTATTCTGGCTGTGCCCGGACCGAGCGCGTATCTACCTTGTATCCTAATGGACGCAAATCGATGACACCAGATCCTCCTCCAACCTCGAACGACATCAAACCTAAGCGAAAGAAGCTCGACGGACTCCTCAAGGGCATGTCTAGGCTGTTTCGGAAAGGCAAGAAGAACAAGTCGAAGGGGCCGAGCACTCTGGTTCCTGACTCACAATTGTCAGCGACCGAGTTGAAAACTTCAAATATGATGTTCGACACCAGCGAGGAGATTGATGAGGCTGGATACAAGGCGAGTGTAGAGTCGGGGAGCAGGTCAGAGCCTACGAACGCGTTGAGTCAGCTGATCGACGCTCATTCGGACTCCAACATTGGATCCAACCTCGTCTCGGATTCTGAGTTCCGCTCTTATATTCTTGCCAAGTTTCCGCCACTTCCTGCCACTCCTCTGCCCCCTGACCCCCTCGCTGGGCTTTTTGCTAGTGACTCGAGTCTGACAGTAACAGAAATTGCTGTCCCCAATCAAATCTCAACCAGCGAATCTTTATCCTTCCAGAGCTCTCTGTCGAATGCGTATACCAGGCATAGCGCATCATCGGCTCAACGATTCTTTAAGCAGCGGCCAGATCGAAGGTGAGTAGTTTCGATTCTGGTGTTGAATGTTGAATGTACTAATCACTTCATTACTTCGTGCAGCAGAGAACACGACCGCGAGACTATATCTAGGCCAGAGCTCGACATTATCCAAACTCGGCGACTGCAACCGCGGCCCCTAAGCAAGGAGGCGGGGGTGGAGGTATCGAGCCGAGCCAGCTCCACTCCAATCAATATGGCTCAAGTACATGTCCCCGTCCGATCTCCCGTGCCTCACTTGATCATCACCGCCTACGAGAGCACAAAGGTGATGCCCAGGCTGGAAGACTTGGAGTACCAGGACTCGGAGCCAGTCGAGCCAGGGCTATTGTTCCCTGAGTATATCCGGGAACACTACCCAACCCACCACCGGTTCAGGGTGTTGCCTCATCTGACAATGTCGACGAGCGACTGGAACCTGATCCTGGCCTCTATCGCCAGGAACGAGGAGAACGAAAAGGATGAAGGATGCCAGTCGCAGTTCTCTGCTTCCAATTCTGAGCCGGACATCATCTTGGCAAACGATAGCGGGTCATCGTTTCACGACTCTTCTCCGCCCTTGACTCCCATGTCCGTTGATATGCCGCTATCGCCAGCCGTCTTTGGATTTTCCGCCAAGTCGACCTCCCCTCATAAGGTTGGCGACAGGAGCAAAGCCCTCGGCGTTGCCCTGTAAATACAAGAACGCTCGTCTCAGCCGTCATTTTCGCAGATTCATCTATTCGAAGAAAACTACAAAAGCACAAAAAAATCGAAAAAGCATAAAACCCAAAAAAAATGGATTGGTTCTCGTCTCGTTTCGGCTCGTATTGGCCCATTCTTCGGCTTCATTTCTTTATCTCAACCCGAGTCACAGCAGACTCGACCGTCATATAGTAAGTTCAGCAAGGGCCCTGATGTATTTAGCTCCTAACTCACAGACTCTAATCAAGGCCCGCATCTACCGCGACTACACTAGACCTGTTATCCGTGGTCCCATCTCTGTGGGTTCTTCTCCGGCTCTAATTTTACTTGGAGCTCTCGCTCCTGTACGCCCGGTGTATGTCTACGCATGATCGCGATGGGAAGCACCCGAACATCCAGATCCGGTATGCCATGTTATGTCATCTAGTTATTCTTGTGCGTGCCACTAATCATTTACTGTCGCTAACTGTTTCAGCGCAGCATCGACTTTTGCATCACTATCAATGTTTTGTCGTTTATGATCCTCGCCAGTAGATTATCTTATCTTATCAGGGCCTGGTCACATCTCACGTGCAATTTGGGCGATCTAGCCTAACGCCTGCCTCCCCAATCTCTCTCCTTAGGCTTGGTTCACCAGCAAGGTTGTATTCAAGTCCGAGCTACTGGCCATACCATCAAGATTTTGTGGCCTGATTGCCTCGGTAACATCCCATGTGTGGACGTTGTCGAAGGCCGAATGTTTCATTTTGACCTTGCTGGTGAATTGTCTTCCACTAATTTGAGTCACAAGCTGATAAATAACCAACCCGTGCGTTATGGATAACCGTTTTTGGACTCCCGTCGTTCTTCGATTACTCAGCATCCATCTTGCGACCTGGCAACGCATAATAACTGCCACTATGCGCACGCTCAACCGGCCTGCCATGACCTCACCTTTGCTAGTATGGGCCTTATATCATTTACTTTCAAGCCCTTCTAGATAATGCTCGCCTACAAACCCCTTTCAACTTCTCTAGACGCAGAATCGTTGAAAGTTGTTCACCAACCGCCTTGGTGTATTCCAGACGTGGAGTACGCCGAAGCGAAGATAACCTGCCAAGCTGTTCCTCATTGGGGCTCTTGGCGCCCTGTCATTATTCCGTTTCTTGCCATTTTTCTAACCTCTTACAATTTATTCGGTTCGAGGTATGCCCTTTCTCGACTCGAGCACTGGACTAGCACTTCTTAGCTCACACTCGCTATGTAGGCTTGTTCTACCCTCGACTAATCGGTAGTACCTTGGACTACACATGTATCGCTCGTCAACAACTCAAGAATCGTGGCACGGGTCATCATACCCCCCGGGTGCTCAATCGACGCAGCTCACCCTCCCGACTCTCGTGCTTCTCAAAACCAGAAACGTACCCGACCCGCATTCTTGGCATCGAAAGAATTCGATTGGACCGCCTTGTTCGTTTGCTTTGAGGACTCATAGTCAGCCTGCTCCACTGAATATACCAGTGTCGAGCGCTTGACGGTCAAACGTGATATCCTCGGCATACACTCACGGGTCCTGTCTTTGCTTTGGCCGATGTCTCTGAATCTGGTCGAGGTTCGCCGTTCCTGGTCTTCCACGTGAGAGTTACTTCGGACCATCTCATCCACGCTTGGCCACCGCCAACCAGAGTCTTCCCGCTATACTGTGTGAAACAGTTAGAGATGCCGATTTCTCCTTTGTCGTCCCCCTACCCGAATGTTTCGCAATCCAAGTCGTATACCAACATCCCATCGCCACCGGCTCATATCTGCCTACCGTCTGGACTCCGCCATCCAACGTAGTTTGGCGTCGATCCGGTAAGAGATTTACTTTCCACACAAAGACTACATAACTCAACTCGAGGCTGACAGTCGCATAGAGATATTCGAGCCGAAAGTTGCTATTGTGGACATTGAAGGAGCATGAGTCTTGGTTATGACAAGTAGCAGTGAGCCACACAAATCAAAGCGTAGACTCGACTCTAACGCAACTGAGTAGTCTTACAGAGGTAGAGCACTAGTCGTTCGTGTGCTAGTTTGTGAAGGGATAGGCTTGCTGAAGGGTCCAGTCGGTGTTTGTTTGGGCATTGGTCGTCGATTCAGCATTTGTTTCGCGACTGTGATGTATCATGTATAAGTATTCTCAGGACCATTTTTGAGAGAGCGTGTGGAAAAGGGTCGAGGCGAATATAAACTCTGAGGAAGATAAGCCCATTGGGCAGAATCGGCGCAGTCAGGTACTATAAGGTGATGGTGACCTAGAATGTATGCACTAGTTACTGAATAAACCTCACCAGGTATGAGGAAATACTATTGCTAGCATATATGAGCCTCTTGTTTGGGGGCGCATTCAGTGTAGCCAGCTGAGCCGCACGCCCAATACCGAGCAAGGAGATCAGCGACACGCCAAGATGAATCACGTGACACGTGTGGCGACGCGTTCGACTCGCGTTTAGCCACAACCGTGTCGTGTCAGCACCTGACGTCGCACGTTGCCCGTTTCCTCCCAATGATTTCTTGCTTCGTCCGGCACTCCCAATCCGTGGGTCGCGTTTGCGATGTCCAGAAATCCAGCCACGCTCACGCCACGTCGCTCTGCTACGGGGCTTGGTCGGTTCTAGTGAGTTCTCGGTCGCTTTTTAGGTTTGCCTCAGGCTGATACCATAAATGTGCTTTCTACTTTCAGACTGCATTGCGTGGACCCACTGCCCCATATAATCAAAACCTCGCGTATACATCCGATTTCACGATACATCCAAGCCTGTGCATCACGAATATGTTAATAGAAAAAATATACAGCGCCAGGCTGATCTAATAAAACCATCGTATGGAACAACTGAAAAAACTACCCTAACCCATGACTAGCATCCTCGACTAGCCAGGTGTAGTAACAGTCCGCGATCCTGCTAGACGTATGGAAGTCGGCACGGGTTCGCTGCGCCGGCCGGGTTCGGACGCAGAGTCGAGTCGAACCTGTCCTTGATCTTCTGCAGATTTGCCACCCAGCTAGCTGTTTCCTTCGAGCCAGCCTGATCCGGTTCGATGTGCGGAAGCTTGTTTGGACTAGCGTGGCAGAAGTCGACCACCAGCTGCATAGTGTGGAGGAGATGGTCCGCATGTTTATCTCCCCCATCGATCGGTTCTGCCACATGTTCCAAGATCCTGTCCTCAGACGGTAGTTCGCTGTCGCCGAGAGTAGGTGTAAGCTGTTTGAATTCGTCGTGGCAGTCCACAAGGCACCCTAGAGCTAACTGTCGCAAGGGTAGCCAGTCGACGCCGCAAAGCATAACTGTAGCCACGAGAAGCTTAAAGTAGAAGGTGACAACAAAGTCAAGGGGCCTGTTGGAAGCGAACAACGAATTCAAGAGCATCCGCAACCGACTCTCGTACTCCCGCAGCGCAGCTAGCTGTAATCGTTTGCCCGCCACGGGTTGTAATATGAGGGCATCAATGCAAGCGTCTTGTAGCTCCTTGGACTGTTCGCTGTAAAGAAGACTGAGAGCGGATACAAATGACCGATCATGATGAAGTTGAGCTCGCAGTAGTAGTGCATCTAGCGAAGCTGTATCCGAGAACAGAAAAGCCGGGTCTACCGTAGTTTTAGGCGTGAAGTGTTGGTGTGAGGATGTAAGATGCGCAGACCAGTTGTATGATTCGGGAAGTGTGAATATTCCGTACCAGGGGTACTTTAAGGTTCTGGTAACAACATCGTAAAGCTTGGATAATCTTGCAACAGAGGATGTTTTGAGTGCCTCTATGCTCATATGCGGAAGTAGCCCAATCAGCCCGAACGTGAGCATAGCATCAACTTGTTCTGTCGTAGATTTAACCTTCTGGTAGTGACGAAGTACCTGCACTGCACGATTTTCTCGGTCCTCCGTAGCCTCTGTTGGCTGCTCACCAGCAGGGTACGTGTCCACCGCAAACGCGGCGGTGGCGAGTGTGATGGCTATGGTATGTGCAATGGCTGGCGCAGTATCTTGGTACATCAAGAAGATGCGGACGAGAATGCAGGGCAGCGGACTCTGCTTGAGGTCCTTCTCCAGGGGCCACCGTCCAATCATGTAGTATGGGCATGACTCCAACAAGCTAAGCAGTGCTGGTTCTGAAATCTGAGTACCATCACCGGATATGTGTCGACTGAGGAAAGTAGCCAAAGATCCGGCATCCAATCCACCTTTGCGGTGGCTCAGTTGTACACAACCAGCCCAGGCTGTGGCAAGTACGCCTGAGTTTGCCGAAACGCTCTCAGCGTACCTGGTAAGACTAATGGCAATTTGAGGTTAGTTTCATCTGCAACCTCATATTTATTGATCAAGTGATATGAGACGCACTCAGTTTGGATCCTCGCCACATCATAAATACCGGTACTAGACACGTAACGGAAATCAATGTCGTCGCGATACCTCACTGCTGAAGGACCCGCAAATTGATACAAGCTTCCGAGTGCAAGCATGCTATACGCGCGACCATACCTCAGTGCAGGGTATAGCGTATTGACATTTTTGGGACGATACTCCCCCAAACTAGCGTCTTTCTGAACGCAAGCTTGCAGCTGAGCCTCCATTAGCTCGAGTGCTCCATTTTTGGCAAGCTCCACATGAGGTAGTCCAACTCTAGCGCCAGAGATTGCCTCCAACGCAGCGTTGACCGAGTGTGAGTCTTCGCAGTTCACGATCATCCATGCGAGCATCTGGCTGGTCACGGTGTCCATAGGAGTATATGCATCCTCCTCGCTTTGAGTAGCGATACGGCTCCTTGTGGGTTTAATCCAGTCACGAAGATGCTCCAAGACGGATGACAGAGGACCCCAGAAGAAAACCCAAAGACACAAGGCGATTAGACGAACGACCCTCCGGGCGAATGGCCACCCGGCCCCGGAAGTCTCTGCCCAGTGATTGGCGGCGTCTAGCATTGAGTAGAAGATGCGATAAACTTTCGGCCATAGAGCGGCAGCACTATCAGAGATTGAAGTGGCCGGAGTACTGTATGGACAGAACTGATCGAACCATGGAAGTACCGTCACAATCATATAGATGAAGGTTGCGGCTGATGCAATAACCACCACGGGAATAGCTACTCTACGATTGACGTTCCAGAGATATATGCACAACCCTACGGCGAACAGCACTGTGTCGTACGGTGTTAGTTACAATCCAGGGGAGTTTGATGCCACGTACGTAAAGCTATATGCATCAGTCCCGGCAGGTGTGTGAGCACCTCCTGCATCCTCCACTTCTCCATCCCGTTCCACTTCTGCTGACGCCGTCGACCTTGCTCATATGCCTGGCCGGATCTACCGATTAGGAACTTGTAGCACCAGCCCTTGGCAAGCATGGCGATCAGCGACACGGCGACACTCAGGCTGAGCGACAGTAGCCAAAGGATGTTGACGATGACAGACGCATGAGGCGGAGAGAAGGTATCCGGATTCGAGCCCTGGCCCTGGACCGATAAAGGCGTGGTTGGATGGCCCGTAGAGATGGTGTCGAGCTTCCGAGAGAGGGCTAGTAGTGCTTCCGCCGACGACTTGGTATAGTCCTCCTTGAGGTCTTTGAGACTCTCGATGATGAACCTGTCCAACAAAGAAGCGATGTGATTAGAGTAATCACATTATTTGGTGTGGCTGTATACTTACGCAGTGGAAACAGCCGAAAAAAGTGCAGCCTAGAACCGATTGGTTGAACTGGCGAGTTAGACCACAAGGTGCAAAGTGAAACTTACGAAAACTAGATCAAATTATCAGCGCCTATTTGCGAGCTGTAGGATATGACTCACTCAGTAGCACGTCAAGCGAGCTATACGTCGCGACAGTGTGTTCAGCCTCGGACTATGAAATATGAATACGGGACACTCGCTTGTTACGACCGTCAACCATCTCCTTGTCCCACCGATCGGTCTCCTTCACATAAACCTTCCATACCCGCGCTCCCTTCGCCATCTCCAGCCCTGGCTCGTCGTCTGGGTCCTTAATGAGAGTCGCGGAGCGTTCAATGAGCCGAGAACTAATGGAACTCTACGAACAACGACGGTAGCTGACCTCCAGGACCGCGTTCCCACCAAGCGCTTGTCCCATTTTCGGTTCATTCATCATTCGCTCCTCGTTTGTCTTTGGCATCGCCCGCTGACTGTTCGGGAAGAACGTCTGCGCCATACACAGTAGCTGGTTTGTTTGATGGGTGGGGAGGTGCTGCTTGGATGGTGGAAGAGAGACAAGAGTTAGGCGCCTCGTGTCCGAGGTGAGACTGTGGCGAGGATGCCAGGCACATGGCCACCTACATTTTCAAATTGACCGTCCTAACTCGGCGCCGGCCCGGCTGTTCGATTGTCGAATGGTTCAATCCGCCGAAACTCGCCTCTTGTTAAACCATCACCACCCGATCACAGAACACACTACGAACCACAACCATAAATCTGCTAAACAGGGTAGGTTCTGCTACTTACTGGGTTTAGTGTTATCCGCCGAAACCTTGCTGCCTGTGGAGCTCTACATCCTCGTAGGCTTGACTCTCCCTCTCTTGGTGTAGTTGGCCCTGGGCGAGCACTTCGTATGTATCTTTAACAGCTCGGGAAGGAACTATGCGAAGAGCGCTGGTTTCTACTCTAATTGACTTGACACGAGCTAGCGGTCGGTTTGGACCAGGTTACCTCGAAGGTCGGTGGGGATACCTGAACGTACAGGAGCTCTCGTAAGTTGCGCCTTCTGTAAATCGACTGGGATCGTAGAACTGGACTGAAGTGGAGAAATTTCCACTTTGCTTTTGTGCTTTGGCTGTCGGGTCACCAGAGCCGGTTCAAACGACCCTGTGGATGGTCGAACTACTTCCACTGGACCGTATATGTAGCAAAGGTAAAGTGCATGGAGTTGTAACTCTGATATGATCTTATGCTGAGGTCCTATTAGTTTATACGCTTAGGTGGCCGATCTCGAATCTCCCGCACTCCGGAAGTATAGTCCATAAAACTAGCGGACTTATGATACACGGCAGTGATCACCTTCGGATGTATGGTCTACCGAATAGCCGCAATATCGGAAGTTGGCGAATCAAAGCTGTTGAGGCATATCGGAGACGACCCGGCGGTTACCCAACTAGTGCCCAGGGCTTCGTCCGACACCGCACCCCTCTTGTCCCTCTTCGTGTGTTTGGTCATGTTCCTGGTCATTTGTGAGCAACATTATTTTTCTGCGCTTGGCTGGATACACGGCAATCGCGACCCTTAATATTCCCTTAATCTACCTTCCTAGGCCGTCATTTGGTCCTCAGAATACCTCAGCGATGTCAGCCACGTGCGATTCGAGGCTCGAGAACCAGATGTACGACTCCCTAACCGGCCCAACTTCTGCACTTGGTCGAAGAGAGAGTGTAGATTCTACTCGAACGTCCCCCCTAGCTTCCCTCTCTCTACGATCGACAGCCAATACCACAACATGTTATCTAGCCACACAAGCATCGTACACGACCCGCCGCCGCCCTCTTCTAGTGATACGCCCTCGCCTTCAGCATCGTCGACCAGCTTGGACTCCGGTAGCGGTCGATACCAGCCTAGACTAATTCTGTACCCGTATTGGCGCAGTTCGACTTCGAGCTTCCTAAGTCCCTCGCTCATCCCGGTCTGTACAGGCTTGAACAGAGGCTGAAAGAGGTCTGGGCGACTGTTTGGAAGGACCAAGGCGAGCTTGCTTAACGTTTCAGTCGCCGATAGCTCGAAGCTCCTATCGTCGATGGTCATGTTGGATCCACTCGAGACCATCAAGCCCAAGAACGGAGATTCAAGCTTGGAGGAGAGTCTCATGCCAGGCGAGATACCGTCCAGGGGTTGTAGCTCATTCGGACCCGGAGGCTGGTACCCTTGTCGACCTCAGCTTGAGAGTTACAATCGATGTTTCTCGCCCCGACGAGGCCCCAAACCTTTCCTCGGCTTCTTCCACGGATACACCAATGTCTTCGATTGGAAGGCTTGCTGACGAGTCCGTTGTTGGCAACAAGGTCGTACCCCTAGACGAGTGCTCCGGTTCCCGTTCAAGCGACTTAACCGTCGAGAAAATCAAAGCTGCTCCGAAGAAGCGCAGCGCAATTCCTTCCTATTTTCGAACGACGTCCGTCCAGGTAAAAAGAAAAACCATTTATGGTTGAGAGCGACCGAACTCTCCGACGCGCACTGACTCGACCTCCTGCGTGTTTATCTCGCGGTATCATAGTCAGCTTGCTCCGCCTACTCACAAGGTGTTGAGCGCTCGACAGTCAAACGTGACACCCAAACCACATGCTACGGGTCTTGTTTCTGCCGCCGGCGGATTTAGTTGGTTCGAACATACTAAGTAGATCGACATTCGCATCCCCCACTCTCCCAGACCGAGGTTATCTCGAATTGACTTCGCCTTCGCCCATTGCTTCACACCGGCTGACCTGCTATCGCTGGCAGCGCAGAGTCGCCTAGTGGTCTAGTGTAAAACTCCCGGGCGAACAAGTTGTCGAGGTATCCATGGTCCTTCGGATGAGTATTCAGCAAGTCGCATCGGGGATCGACATATCTTACCGCCGCCCTTGGTTTATGCCTGCCCGCTATCTGGACTTCGCCATCAGGTGTTATGTGGCGTCGAGCCGGTGAGAGTATCCTCTCCTTTGAGAGAGCGCATAACCGAAATGAATCAATCGTATCCAGGCATTGGAACCGAAAATACGTATCATGATGTTGAATAACCTTCAGCCTCCGTCACTATAAGAGTGATAAATGGCTTGACCTACGATGTTGACTTGACGCTCATATGCGTGGTCGTTACGCAGTGATAAGGCGTTGTTATCCCAGAATGACTTGCAGTGGGTGTGTGAATAACTGATCTCGGCATGGACTGGGTTTTTATGTCTGGCGAGGCAACGGCGTTTGTTTGTTGCACGCTAGCTGGCTCGTCTGCTTATGATGTATTCGTGTAGCATGAGCAATCTCGAGGGTCATTTCCCAAACTCAATCACCTTGCTTGCGACGTTGTTCCCTATCGATGGACTAATCCTAAATCTGCCCGCCTGTTTTTCTAGAAGAGAGATGCCTAGTACGGGGGCGCTCCTGCCGAATGCTAGAACTAGTTAGATGCATATTGTTCCTGGCGCGGGGTCCGTCTGACCTATCGCATTGGTGGCCGGGAGGCTGTCGTATTTCATGCCAAACTGCAGTGGTGATCAGCGCTCACGTGGGGGTGACGTCTAATCGTAGGCCAATTCCTGACTGCCAGCACGACGACCACCATACCTTCAACCACATCCCCACTGGATCATCAGTCCCAGATAGCAATCATGGAGCTGGTAGGGAGTCATAGTATGATGGCTAGAATGTTGTAGCTAATTCCTTCGCTGAAAACCTATCACCTAGCAACCCAACATCCTCGCTTCTACCTTGAACACCTCCCTTTCTTCAGATCGAGTACGACGCAACGTTGAGCTCGCTCTAACCGAATGGAAATCTACGCGTATGCTTCTGTCTAACGCAGTACAGTCCTATCTCGCTGCCTGTGTCACCTTGCGGAATGCCTGCACCACGCCCATAAATCAATATGCGCACCTCGCTCGCTGCGGTTGTGAATAACTCAACAATGTTCTCTAGTGTCAACAGGCTCCCACCTGAGGTCCTATCTAGGATATTTGAAGCATCGAAAACCCACTGTATATGCGGCGACGGATATTGTATGGATGATCTCGCTGGCATTTGCGTGTATTGGCGCAAGATTGCATTGAACACCGCCAGCCTATGGACTCACGTGGACATCGAGCCTAAAACTTCACCTAAGCTAATCGAGCTACTACTTGGGCGGTCTAAAAATCTTCTCATACATGCACACATTCTAGAAATAGAGCCAGAGAGAGACTCACGTCCGCTCAGGGGGCTCGAGGTCAAGTACGCGACTGCAAATATGATGATGGCATTGCAACTTCATCTACACCGCATCTCCGCCCTCAGCATAGACTCTAATAACGATAGCGGCCACTTTATTCGCGGTGTTCTCGATATTTGGTCCGACTGGGGTACCAATAGTTCACTTAGGTCTCTAGCAGTAGATTGGTGCCCGCCTTGGTCCGATACGGTTCTGAAGCTTCCCAGGAAGAGTCGGGCATCCCATAGTACAGAGCACGTGCTACGTAATCTCGACACCCTCCACCTACGTTATGTTATGTTTAAATGGGAGAGTAGTATATATAATGGCCTTATAGATCTCCAACTCGACTTCGAGGGTGATCCCGTTTGGATACCTTTTCCAAAGCTTGCCAACATCTTGATCACATGCCCGGCTCTCGCGACTCTAAAACTTTCTCACCTGCACATACTCGAGGAATGGAACCAGATGCAACGTTTAGAATATGTTAACTTAGTCCACATGGAACCGGAAGATGCGGGCTTGGTGTTATCTGTGATCACTCTGCCTGGTCCTCGTGTTGAGCTCGGCATCACATACTCTCGAAAGGGTACCCCGGATAATAGGCTTGCTGGTTTCTTTGCCCGCTCCAAAGTCACTACTCTGTACTACACATGTTGCGACTGGTGTGAGAGCTGCTCAAACGATCGGTGCTGCAAAAGTAAATCATTCAAGGCGTCGGAGTTCTTCCCTCGGTACCTTCCTCATGTTCAAACCCTGATACTACGTAATTTTGATCTAAGTGTCACAAACGTCGACCAGACAAGTGCACTACCCCCGCCGACGCCGCTCCAGTCTCAGCTACAAGGCTTGATTTTGCTAAAATGCACTGTTGACTCTGAGGCTCTAAATCGGCTTGTCCTTGAGATTGGTGTCCAGGAACTACATCTCGAACAATGCAAAACGGACAACCTCCTGGAAGGAGACCAACGGCAACAAGAGCTTCAGACAATGCAAGCCTCATTGCGAAAGATATATCCTCAGCTTCGCTGCCGGATTTCAAGTATCGACTCTACTGAAAACCTATCCTGTCGGACAATCTTCGATTAGGATAATAAATGCTGGAGGTGTGCCGTCGATTGCACCATTATCACTATGCTTATTCTCGTTGTTAACTCTATTTTACATCCTCCCTGTTTGCCTAAATATGATCAACAAGTGAGCATGCCACACGTAGCCTGTTGTAGAGCAATCACAAACACGACAAGTTGTGGGACAATGTTAAAGTTGCTTGTTTGACGTGGGATTCCATAATGCAAACACTTCAACCGAATAGACAAGCACCGGGACAAAAGTGAAGACTTTTACGGACAAGTACCCCATGTGAACTGTTGCACAGTTAACACCGTTGTAACCAATGAGCTGGACTTTCGCCCACCACTTCCAGGCGCGCCGTTACTCGTAACGGAGGCAAGCGGGGCCAAACAAGGGCAAGCGAATTTTAAGTCGTCAACCGGCCTCTCTTTCCGCTTTACTGTCTTGGGTGGGAGGGGGTAATTTTCGCGGGGTTTTTTGTAATTGTTGGACCTCAGGATGAGCCAGGTATTTCGTCCGGTGTGTGGTGCGGCCACGGCCAAATTCATTGGTAAACAACACCAATCAGTATCCACGTGGCCAGCGGTTGACGTGCGGCTGATACGGTTGATGGTCAACTCCTCATTGCCAGCGCAATAACCAACCGTGCTACCAACCACCATACCATACTGTCGATCTTATATAGTAGTATACAAACGGTAGGAGGCCGCAATAGAACAGTCGAATACCCAACTAACTGCTTCATTGTAAACCCAATGTCCAACCACAGAACAGCTTGGATTTTGTGTCGAACATCTCCCCCTCTTCGGATCGAGTACAACACAATATCAAATACGCTCTGGCTGAATGGAAATCTACACGCGTACTTCTGTCTAACGTGATACAGTCCTATGTCGCCACTTGTGTCGCCTTACAGAATTTCTGCACCATCCCCACACATCATCCAGATGGGCAATCTCTAGTCACAGACGCTCTCGCTACCGTTCAGTTAGAGCTTGAGTCCCTAGCTTTAGATGAGGCAACTCTTTGTGACATACGTGTTTCGCTTGCTGCAACGGTCAACAACTCGACGACGCTCGCCGGCATTAACAGACTTCCATCTGAGATCTTGGCTAGGATCTTCGAATTTTCGAATACTTACTGTATATGCCACGACGGGTATCGGATGAACGGTCTTGCTGGTGTCTGTGCGTACTGGCGACAGGTCGCGTTGGGTACCCCCAGACTTTGGACTCATGTTGATATTAGTGCCGCGACCCCACACGGACTAAGCCAATTATTGCTCAGCCGTTCGGAAAGCCTTCCTGTACACATACACATCTTAGACTCGCAGCGAGGGAGCCGCATATATGGAGTCAACGACGAGCCCGAATCCGAGTATCTGGGCGAGAGCGTAATGATGGCATTAGAATTTCATCTAGATCGTATCTGCACCCTTAACATAGAATCCAGCGGCATTGAAGGGGACTTGATCTTTTCTATTCTCGATTTGTGGTCCAAACGTGGCAACGCTAGTATACTTGGCTCTCTAGTGCTAAATTGGGGCTGGTATTTGCGCATTGGGGATCTATGCATTACTAGGCAGAGCGAGATAGGCAAGAAGATAGAGAGTATGTCCCCCGATCTTAGTGCCCTCCACCTACGTCACATTATGTTTAGTTGGGAGAGTATAGTATATCGAGGACTCTTAGATCTCCAAATTGACATCGACGATATTTCAATATCGCGGCCTCAGCTTGCCAATATCTTAACTGCTTGTCCTGCGCTTACAACTCTAAAACTTTCTCACCTGCGGATAAAGAATACAAATGAATGGAGCCAGCCTCCAATCTTGATGCAGCACTTAGAGTTCGTTAACCTAGTCTGCATGGAATCCCGTGATGTGAACTCCGTGCTATCTACGATCACTCTGCCTGGTCCTCGTGCCGAACTCGGCATCAAAGACTCGCCAGGAGGCGCGCTTGATAGTGAGCTCGCTGGTTTCTTTGGTCGCTCCAAAGTCGCTACTTTGTACTACACATGTCACCCCTGCGAGGGTGGTTGCGACGGCTGTATAAACAATCGAGGCTGCGAAGGCGGCTCGTCTAAGGCTTTGGAGTTGTTTACTCAGCACCTTCCTCATGCTCAGACCTTTATACTGCATAAGGGTACCCTAAATCTCTTGCGAGTCAACCGGGCGAGTACACTACAGGCCCTATTAACACCGCTTCAACCTTGGCTACCGCAGCTGATACTGCTCGAGTGTACAGTTAACTTCGAGGCCCTGAAGCGTCTGGTGCTTGAGGCCAATATCCAGGAACTACGCCTCGAGCGATGCACAACGGCTCACCACTCGGTCCCAGATCTTCAACAACAGGAGCTTAAGGTAATCCGAGCCTCACTACAAGAGACGTACCCCCACCTTCGATGCTGGATCTCAGACATCGATTCTACTAAGCAATTGGCGTGCCGCACGATGTTTTATTCCGATTGATGCCAGCAATGTGTTGCTCATCGTATCATGGCATTGTTTCTGTGCTCTCAGTTATCTTTTACTGTTCGGAACCCACTGTTATATACTCTCAAGATTCAAGCCAAATTAAGAAAGGCACATGTTCAAATCTCTTATCCCTAGCCCGTACCTACTGAACACGTCGATACCCGCGGTATGGACAATAAACTTCCACCCAGCGACGGCAGGAATTTGCTCGATGAATTATTCCCCAGCTAACGAACAAACAATTTGCTAAATGATTTTTGATATTATGCTAACAACCTGCTATCCCCTTCCGATCGTGAATCGGCTGGCCCGAAATCGATCACATAGTCTCGCAAGAACGCGTGCAAGCGGATTGTATCTTCTCTTGATGACTCGTCAAGCTCACAGGAATCAGCCTTTGAGTAGTAGTGTTCTTGTAAGCGCCGACGAAATCCAGCAGAGCTTAAACCACCCAATAAACCGAACGGTGTGAGTAACTTGGCACCTGCATTGGGACATATGTGAGTTTAAGGTTACATGCCGCATGGAAGAACAAAAATACCAAAGATACCCCAAAAAATTGGCCGCCCAAACAAAAGTACATGCAGACCTTGTAAGATGGCAAGCAAACCTCCGATCGAACCTATGGCATCGAACGCAGTGCCTGCTCGATAATCTTCAATCACTTCGCATGTCTGTGGCAGTGAGTTTACGTCGGTCCTAAGCTTGTTGATATTTTGGCGAGTATTAGAGGAGGAGAACTGGGTTCGGTTCGATGGAGTTATTGTGCCGCTTGCTAATGACATATTGAGCGATCTCTCGTGAATCGTATCTATCCATGAGAGGAATCAGTACACGAGGTTCATAAGTCAAGTAGTATTGGTTTACCTATTGGAAAAAGTGTTATGCTCTGATATTTCTGCTCACTTGTTTAGTCCCAGCCTCAGAATCGGTCGAGTCATAACTGCGGCTTACTGGCTTCATCCCACCAAGTGTATCGCGCAGGAAAGGTGATTCAATGAATTTTCGCTTGGCCATGCTCATTTCTGCTATGGAGTGTATGCCAGCGGCTAGTTGCCAACTCGGTACGAGCCAAGGGGTTATGCCATGCATATAGGACACATTGTAGTGTGGAAGTAACTCGTCCGGAGTACCGATATTTAGCCAAATTTGCGGAAGGACCATGCCGTCAAGCGAGGAGCTGCTGCCGTTGGCGCGGATGTTGATATTATATCGAGCGTCCAGCAAAGTCGTGTCTGGAGCCACCTCACTTCAACGCCCATGAACAGGGCCCGACGCAGCCCTACTTACTTGGTCCGACATCGCACGTATAAACGTCGAACATGTCAAAATCTCCTCCATTGTCGAAGCTATCGAGCTGCAATCCGGTTTTTACATTCTGCGCTGGAATGGTAAGCATTTTGGGCGAGCATATCCCGGCTACAGAAGAGGTCAGAATCGGTTATAACGAGCAGTATGAGCGAAGTTAGCGTACCATCCTTCCAGTAGTTGCCTTTGCTCCGATCATACGCGCGCTCCGAGAGCGAAATATTCATAATGTACCCTAGATTTGGAGCTATCGCCGGATATGCGGCCATACGACTAGAATGAGCCTCAAGTGAAAGTATCTCAGTAGGTAGGGAACAATAGTTTTTAACTACCATACCACAATAATTTGAACCTCCGAGCGATCTACATCGGACCACGAACAAGGTTCCAAACGAGTTGTAGTCTGAAATACCTCTCCCTGAGCCTGTGCAAGTAGCGTGACTCCTCGGATTATGAGGACCAGAATAGCCAGTAATGCAGCAATGTTGCGCAGTAGTGCGTACTTTCTTGTTTCTACCGGACTGGTAAGACCAGGATTTTTATTAGATTTTTCATTGTGTTCGGAGCGACTCACCTGACTCGCCGTAGAAATGATAAAATGATCCTCCTTGAAGCTTGTGCCCCGTAAATTGTTGCACTAGTTGAAAATACATAGCTCTCAGGGCTCCGCTTAATTCCTAGCCAGGTTAGTCGAGTTGTGTGTTCTATTTCTCCGGCCATAAGGTCTTTCGTATTGAGTAACCAACGAGACCGCGTCTTGTAGAAAACTGAACCTGGAAGGGCCGAAAGTGGAAGAAACAACTGAACAGAGGCGCAGATGCCTAGTAATAGCTGCATTACGAAAAAGGTATCCAGGTAGAACTCATAATGAGCTGTCGGTCGAAAGAGAAGGCATGGAACAGCTATGAACCTGATGATTAGACGACTGGACTCGGAGCGGGTATGGAGAAGTGTACCGAGGCCGAATGAGCTATACACTAGGCAGATCAGCCCCTGCGCCAACACTGTCCCAGCAAAAGTTGACGTTTTCGCACAGTCGAAGGTTGCGCTTTTGGAGCGTTAGTATTGTAGACCTGATCATGATGTCACGATAAAACTTACAGGAACAAGTCGTTTGGTATACTAACGCATAACGAAACTAACCGCACCAAATTCAACAACGATTCGTGACTGATCTCGACTCATATGACAAACCTATTCTAAGAGCCTCTCTTACTCAATCAGAGTTAGTATATCTAGAATAGTATCTAAAACCGCCTGTACGTACACTGGTCAACCTCCGAGAAGCCGTCAGGTCTATACAACGAGATTACACCCCTCTGCTGGAGCACACTCAACACGAGGAGGAGAACTCCCAGTGGGAATCTGAAGAACGAGACCCAGACATGCCATAGAAGCAAGTCTGGCCAGACTGTTCGTGGAGGTAGCATGCTATCCCGGGGGGTGGTGGGAAACATTAGAGCTGAGGCATGTGAAGTTCAACGAGGAAACTTCGTTTGCAAGGAGACAGGTCATCATCTCCTACGTCAGGGGCGGTATTATTCGGTGGAAGTCGATGTGTAATATTATTGGAAGCTTCGGGTTCGCATGGTCCTGCCAAGGGTAATAAATCACGTGTGCTCTCCGAACTGTCCGGTTATCGGACTAAAATGGAAATATACTCACGCGTACCTCTCTTTCAGGATCCGAGAAGAAAATACATATGTTAGTCCACATAATACTTTTCAATTACTCAGGGGTGTTTGTGCTCGAGAAACGGGAATAACTCAGGGATTTTAGGGTGGCTATGGGTTACATCTAGCCACCGTGTTCATTACTAGCGCCACAAGCGCCCAACACTGACAATTCCTATTTTCGGCATCACAGCCAGTCCTAACAACATCCACTACAAAAGACCTATGCTATGCTATGGCATTGGGCTATGGGTTAATCTAGGAAGTGAGTGACCAGAGGTTTAATCGCGTTGGATGAAAAGTAAGTTCAGATCGTTACGCGGGGGTTCACGCATTCACGTACTCTTTGAGTGTTCGAAAGTTCACGCCAACCTCATTGATGCATTGTTTGTACAGCGTGAATATACACAACGATAGCATGTACTATACCTGGTACCAGGATGCCATCCATTCGTTCAGCTTTTGAACCTACCAAAATATGTGTGCGAGCAGATGCACATACTGTACGCGTACAAATTGTAACCACAAATCGCCTTGTCACACCCCCGTTTTTCTGGCCCGGCTTTGCAGCTAGGGGCACAGTTTTTTGCAGAAATGTGTCGATCACTAACCCCTACGAGCTCACCAAGTCTGAAGCCTACCGGATGCACCGTTGCCGCGCAATTTGAGGTTGTGACAAGGTGATTTGTGGTTACAATTAGCACGCGTACAGTACACGCGTATAGCACCTCGACTATGTTCGGGCGTTCCGTTATGATTTGCTGATGAGCGACGTGTTAGAACCAGAAAGATTGTGGTTCGTGATGCGTCTGTACTCTATGCCTGGGCCGCCGCACAACTAGAGAAGCAACCCTCGCTAGTTTAGGGTGTCTTCCCATTGTCTTTTCACACAAATGTTACGTGTATGGTAAATACTTAGACGCTCAAGTACGAGCGGAGTTTTGCTGTGGTTGCTAGTAGCGCTCACATTTACATATCCTCAATGCTGTTTACGATCAAGTGCGAATCCACGCTCGATGCACTGCAATGCCAAGCATTTCAAGTCCTTCTGACATCGGCCTACTAGTCTGTCAAACGTAATTCACGAGCATCCCACTCGAGAAGTGTGCCTTGGGCGCATAGCCTCATATTCGACGTCGAAGAAGTGTCGAAGACTCTCGATCAATAGCGAGGAACAGGCAGTATCCCAGCCTCGGTTACCCAATCGGTAGTCTTGTCGGTCAGCTGCCAAGAACACGAGTATTGTCGATCTGGCTCTGCTTGGACTGACTGGACCGCCGTCCTCAAAATAACATGGTTTAGTATGTAGTTTAGGAAACTGCGGTACGGAGACGGGATGAGCATATGGCTATGGGACACAGAACCTGGGTTAGCGCTGGTGGGTCAAATTAGTACCGTTTTCGCATTGCCCTGGAGTGGCGCGATGATGGCCACGCGAGCGCTTCCGGGGTCCTGCTCGACATGTTTGACACCGCCCAGGCCCGGTGGCGGAGCACGGGCCCTCCTATAAAAACGCTCTGGACTCGTGCATTTTTTTCTCATCCCCTTCCTTCAGCCTCGGTTTCTAGTACTTAATTCGTCTCATACATAGCATAATGGTTTTCTCTGTCGCCCGCCTCACTGTTCTTGCCGCTGCCCTATTTGGCTCGATTTCGGCAGCCCCTGTCGAGTCTCCCGAGCTCGAAATACGTGCACCTGCCCAGGTGATCACCAAATGCACTCAGCCGAAAACAGTCGCATTGACGTAGGTGGATTTCTTTCATTTTCAGAATTCTCGTTGAATATTCCGACGCATAGATTTGACGATGGCCCCTACGTGAATACCAAGAAGCTTGTGGACCTTTTGGATAAGAACGGTGCCAAGGGGTACGTTCTCCTTGGAGGAGCATCACGAATAGCTGGCTAATTAATAACCTCGCATCTACAGGACTTGGTTCTTCAATGGCAATAATTGTAAGCTCTGACTGAAGTTCTTGCTCTACGAAAACCCAATGCTCACTTGGCATTCTGCTAGACGGTTGCATTTACAATTCTGAAAATGCCGCGAGCGTTAAATACGTATATGACAAAGGCCACCAAGTTGCTTCACATACCTGGGGACACCAGCACTTAGCGTCGCTATCGGGAACTGCACTGAAGAATGAATTCACTAAGTAAGCTATTCTATTACAAAATCTTCTGCAGTCATTAATACACGACTCAGGACCAATACGGCGCTCAAGAAGATCACTGGGGCTGACCCCGCTTTCATGCGTCCACCTTATGGCGAGTATGACGACGAAGTCAGGGAAGTGGCGAGCAGCGTTGGGCAAAAAGGTATGTTCATCGTTTACTCCTATTCTGGATTCTTCCCTAATGCTGGTTCCCAGTCGTGATTTGGGATTTTGATTCGGGTGATTCTGCCGGAAAATCGGTAGGTGGTTTGCTACCCAGCCTTGTTAAAAAACAAAACTAACACTATCCCGTACAGGCGGCTCAATCCAAGAAAGCCTACGATGACTGGCTGAAGAAGAACCCAAATAACGTCCTGACGCTAAACCACGAGACCTATGGTGAGCTCACTGTTTGCAGCGCGCGATATGGCTCATCTAACATCAAATCTTTGTAGCGACCACTGTGTTCGTCCTTAGTTGTTTTCTAGCTTTATCATAACTAATTATTAACTGTAGGAACGACGTCATTCCATATGCCATCCAGCAGTTCAAGGCCAAGGGATACAAGATGGTGACTGTCGCCCAATGCCTCGGCCAGTCGCCGTATAAGTCCACCGGCAGCCCGAGCCCGCGCGACGTGAGTAAATTCAATGAGGTACTTATGCGAATGTACTCTAACCCCTATCTGTAGTCGACCTGGAAATGCTAAGTGCTTTCCACCGTTCCTTTCTGATCACTGGGGTTTCGCTGCCTGCGGGCATTTCCATCTTTAGGGGTTTTCATGATGAACTTGGACTTTTCTGTAGCGACGGTTTTATCATTGGGACTTTATGCGTTGTTGTGTTTATAACTTACTCATTTACCGTAATACCATGCCTTTGAGACCAAAAACAACGTTTTTGTGAGAAAGTAAGTCGACAGTGAAGCGCTTCCCATTGTCAAGCAACACGAACTACACTGGCACTACAGTTGCCTAGCTTCAGTTACTATAGGTCGTTACGACCATCGAGTTGTCGTAATGGTTCCTCAGGCTGTAATGTAGTACTATAGGTTCAATTCCGAATTACATTGTGTGGGTACAATGTAAGTGTAGGAGCTGGTCACATGTCCCGAATCGGGTCGACAACTCTAGTTCACTTGGCTCCAAGTCTGAAGCAATCATAAGGTATGGCCCCCGATTAACTTGATGGTAAGTTGCGACTGACAAACGTATCATGTACTTGAACCTCAGATGAGAAAGCTAGTGTACGATACTCCTGGTGAATCCTGTCAGTTTAATAAATTACCAACATACTGGACTCTCCTATATCAGCCAAAGAGCGATCTATACTTCAAAGCACTTTTCAACGGCTGGTTCTCTTACGCTTATAAAAATACCTATGCATCTAGTCACTATATGCGCATGTACTATGTCCAAACCACGTCCGCCTCCCTGCCAAGACCCCGTGGTGAGCGACTTGTCAAAATCAGACCGGTTCCAGCTCCTGGTACATTGAAGACATCTACCTAGACAATTGTATAGCCCGAGAAGCAACTTTCTGATTCAGTTTAGGAAGTCTTCCCGCCGGATGTTGACTAGAAGCTTACGTTTGTGGTAAAGTATTGGTCGCTCGTGTGCTCATGGTACGTATTTTACGACTATTGTGAGTACTGCCATTGACGGGCTACCTGTCCGTAGTTGTAACTAAGTACGAATCCACGCTCAATACACTGCAATGCCGAGCCTTTTCGGACGCTCCGGCCTCAGCTCCCCGGCCTGTCAGACGTCATCCGCAAGCACCCCGCTCGGGAAGTGTGC
>WSTH01000096.1:0-41763 GCA_019616345.1 Ceratobasidium sp. 395 | reverse complement strand
GGATGGGAATGGTGTGGGGGCGAGGGCGGTCGGTGGTCGGGCTCGGGCTGGAGGTGGGACATGCGGGAAGAACTGGCGCCATCGTCGGTGCTGGCCTCGTAGTACTGCCATACCGCCGAGGACTGGTCCTTGATAATCATCGTCGCCCCGCCGTTGCCAGAGCGCTCGTGATCAACGCCAGCTGGTCTGTGCTGGGACCGATTTCCGACAAGAGAATGGCGATGCAGGTGCTCCCGACACCACGTGACCCATCACATCCATGGATGAGTCAGCTTCTCTCAGACCTTCCAGACCGCGCGGATATTTCCATCTCAACGTGGAGGCCCTAGCATACAGTCATGCCTGTGACTCTCGTGTCATACGGATCTCTTCGCTTCTCTCGAACATGCTTTGGATCGATAAAACGTTGGCTTGGAGGCCATTTGGCTCCTGCCCATCATCCAGCTGAGGCCTGGGCGACTGCGAGTATAATAAAACCGGCCCATACTGCTCTCTTGACGTGAGTTTCTGCTGCGCAAACCATTCATGTTATTCTATATAATCCCAAGCTCTCATGAGCCGAGGGACCCATTCAACTCGTGACAGTCGCTTAGCCGAAAATTTGGTGAACCGCATTTCTGCTGAGCGTTCCGGCTATAATTTTTGCCAGATAGTCACGGTCTATATCTCTCGGTAGGTTGTATTTTCTATACTTTAGGGACCAAGTGTCTTCTCCACTCTCGGTCTTCACAAATTTTCCTTGGCACCGTTGGTCACTTTAAATACGCCTCTCGTTTCCTGATGTACCGAGTGTCACCATATCTTGGTCATATCAGCAGCACAACTTCTCAAGTCATCGATACCCCTGGCGCTCATCTCGGTCGAATCTACACCCAGGACATGTAAGACCTATGTCTTGGATGTATATATGTTTAAATGATAGCAGAACACGAGACTTTGACCCGCGGTAGTAGTTAAACCCAGTATATGCTCTGTTGTTCTCCAGATCCCATCTCCTAATCCCTATCAGCAGCTTCAAGACATATTTAACGGTATCAATTATGTCACGCAGAATTACAGATAACATCTACTACAAACAGTATTCGATTGGTCCATGTCGACTCGTGGTACTCCCGGAGGCTAATTTTTTTTCGCTCATCTTCGTACATTATTAGTTTGTGGGAAAAATCTAAATCTAGCTTAGATTACGAGCTAGTAACGGCTCTGTGAGTACTTTGAATATCTTCACATCGTCCAAGTGAGTCCTGGACGACTGCGCGAACCCGAAACCAGTGACATGTACAATCATTCGGCAGACTATATGCGTGATATTCTCATCAGTTACGCCTCTACATCCTTCTTCAATACAGGATATACGAGCTTAGATTAGCATTGATATCGCTATAGGCTTATACTACTGTCACACGTCGCCTGATTGCTTCCCAACACGAATCATACCGCTGCTGAAAACTAGTCACGTTTTTGCTGATCCAGTGCCCAAGAGCAAATTACACGTTTTAAAATACCGTATACGCCAATTGGCACACGAAACAATCTAGGTTCTTTCTCCTCTAGTATGATTACATGACCTTACTTGCTAAGATGCCGATTATATTATTTCATTCTCGTTCGTCACAACGGTTGGTTCCAACGTTTGCTAATTGCAACGTTTATCTAGGGATCAAAGAATCGCGCGACTATCCATAGGCTCACACCCTCCCTTCTTAACCTACATTATCAATAAGCCCCAATCTGAAATAGAAGACCAGGAGACCAAGTGATAGGTTTATCGTTAGGCCCGGAACCGCATATACCCACGTATGTGTCAATCTTCCAATGTCGCTCCCACCGACTCATGTCACTTCACCACTCTTACGATACTCCCAGAGCTTATAAATGGAGGCAAAACGCCGCAGATTGTCGTATAAATGTATGGCGTATGTTCGGTATGTCCGCACTCAGCACAGTCGAATTGACCTCCTCATGGCCGAAATAAAATAGACATCGTATACTCCGGGTCTAGACCTTTATCTAATTTGGACAATATCACCGGTCCCTTTCATGCCCAATCAGGTACACACTTGTGGTCGCTTCACAATATTGAATACGCATCGTGTCACACAGGGTGACTTGTATGCATGGTGTGCTTCACGTTGTCCGTGCATTCTGTATCAGACAACCACCCAATGAGGCTCATCTCAACCTTCGAACTGATCAGTCTTTCCATATTTGGATCATATGACCCCCACGAAAATTTACTCGCAGATAACCAAGACTTCTGTCCACGTTTACGGAGTTGAGGCGCTATATATATTTCATCTTGTTCACATATTTCACAGATCGTATCGCATGCACAAGTAAATTGTTCTCTCGTATCACTGAATCCAACTACTGGTGGGGAGGCTGCCCGGGTACGATTGGCGGTTCGGACTTCCCCGCCTGGTTCGTCTTTGGAGGTGGCGCTTGCACGACCACCGGGTCCGGCTTGCCAAGCTCGTGTTTCTCGGGCGCCCGGCTCCCCGGCGCGGGAGCGTATGGCCCTGCCGACTCTTTGGCTTGCTCTCCACCTTGGGTTTTTTGTCCGAGGACCTGGAGCATCGGCTTCAGACGCTGAACAATTGCATCAGCCGATGGGCGAGCAGCAGCGTCCTGTGTCCAGCACTCTTCAAATAAATCCCAAAGATCTTCGGCACACGCATACTCCTCAAGTTTCGGATGGTCAGCCCGGTTAGGCCGCTTTCCGAGGGTAAGCAGCGAAATGATTTTGGGTCCTTTAGCTTTTTCACCGAACGCCGGGACATCAGTCAAGATCTAGCCAAACAAACGTTTGGTAAGCAGCTGCGGCATCCTGGCGTTCAAACTCACCTCCAAGGCGGTCATAGCCCTATAATGCGCGTTTAAGTACATCAATAAACCGGCATTTCATGATCAGACTTACCACGACCATATATCCGTGCCGTGTGTGATGTGAGGTTCGTCGATCGTCATCTCGGGAGCCTGCCAAGGGTTATGCGAAGTTGAAAGTGTTTAAGTATAACTTAAGTTTGGCACAAACCATGTATCTATACTCCGCGTTATCTCCTGTAAAACTCTCCTGGAAATCTTTGATAACCTAGCCCGGAACGTTTAATGTTACAAATAGTCACATTCTGGGAGCCAACCTTAGAATGGCCGAATCCAGATATAACCGCTCGACCGCTATCTTTAATCAACACGTTGAAAATATTGAGAGCAGAATGAACGATTCCGTTGCCTGGTTCGGGCAGCTCCGCGGCCTCATGCATATGATAAAGACCACGGGCGACATCAAGGCACTGGGATTGGTACAGAGGTCATCAAGCAAAGTCTCATACGCAAAGTTCTAGTCACTTACCATCTGTAATCTGGCCTTTAACGGTGCATGAGGATATTTTCTCAAGTAGCGTCGCTACGGCCAAATAAGCTTAAGCCACCAATTAATTCTCAGGAACTACTTACGGCATCTCGGTTTTGTAAATATGGAGACACCATGTATCTACCGAAAGCGGTGCTCGTCAGGACCTCAACGTGACGATCTCGCTCGCCCAACTTACAACTGAAAATCTCCTTGAATAACAGGGGACGGCGCAACTCCAATCCCATAGAAGGGTAATATAGCATCGTGTCGCAAAGAGGACCAGTTCAGCGCTTGCCGGGCAAACCGCTGGATGAAACTTGATTAGGGCTAATTAGAGGGACGATCGATGAGCTTGCCTCATGGGTTTTTCGAGCAGTCTCTTCGTCAACACGGTGTCGAAGTTGTTTAACGGCGATCTTCTCCCCGGTGAAATATTCTCCCAGAAATACGTCATAGTTTGTGCCTTGGTGAATCTCGTGCCCAATTTTTACAAATTCTTGGCCTAGCATAGTATTCGGTGGGAGCGATCTGCCGGTTAGTTCGGCGAGAATCGCCAGTGCTCGTTTAGCGTCGATCTGTTTTTGCCCGACCGTTGGATCCCTAATGATCTTCAACGTTAAAGTCAACATAACACTCAGTTGTTCGTATCGCTGGACATGACATGCCTGAAGTTGCTGCTCCATCGACCTTTCAACGATGGCGTCGAAACTGCCGCCCGACTGCGAGGCCACCTGTCTAACAATTGCCTCGAGTTCTTCTAGTTTCGCACGATCGTTCTGTTGAGCTTTTTTAAGTTCATCTGTATACATGGTGGTTTCGAGCTCTGTGGCCTAATATACTCTTAGCCGTGCGCGGAGATACGGAGGAAAGAAAATCTTACTCCGACCAATTTACGTAGCTGAGTTTCTAATCCTTCGAATCCTTTACTAATATTGGTTTCTATGCCGCTTAACTGATTCGGATTCTTTATTAAATCATTCAAACCTTTAGTTGATTCAAGATGTGACGAGACCGTATTGAGGATGCTGCCGAATTTAAGTAAAAATAAAGTTTAGCGCAGATAGTGAACGCACTGACTGGGTACTGGTAGCCAATACTTCAGAGACATCCTCTCCTTCATCTATGGACTTAGTACTCGCTTCTAACACTAGTACACTGAGGGCTCGGAATAGCCCTAGCTGGTCTCTGGCGATGTCGCGGGTGGTCAAGGGTGTTTCCGCATGTGCTAGAGAAATCGTGCGAATGCTCACTTTGATACCGTTGCGATTTCCTGACTAGAAAGGAACGCTTTAAACGACTTCAAGACTTCTTTAAATATCGGCTTGTCCCATACGGGCTTTGCGACTTCAGCAAACGGCTTTGTTTTTCTATCTTCCGTCAAGGAGTACGGTGGGGGTGCCGTCGTACTAGCCATGTATAATATAGCACTAGGTTCCAGTTATCTGCAAGTGTTTTACAGGTGGCTCTCGGCTGAAGCTGAGACGGGGGGATGTCGTTGTCGAGCGATACAGTAGGTATCTGGCTTATCTCGATGACGGGAAGTCATGGGACACAAATGATATCAATCGATGTCAAGCACAGGCGCCGGCCTGCCAAAGAGAAACTTCTGTTGTATCCGCCGATGCCGGCCCAAGAATCCGTACTCTGGGGCCATCTTGCTCTGCAAGCGGTCGAGGTCAACCGGATTGATGCAATTTGTTCGGCCCACGGTCATCACCGAGCACGTGACGATACTGTGGCGGAACGCTTTGATCGAGCCCTATTGTATCTGCTCAAACGACGCCGACTATACTTCTTCGACCATGCGACAAAGCTCGTTCAAAACATGGCAGTTCAAATTCATGCTACTGGACACATCCGTTCAGCAGCTATACATGATTCCAGTCTCATCACAAGCAATTACTCTTCAACTCTAATATCTGCGCCCGTCAAGCAGCTGGGGGAGGGGGGTTTGGAGGATTTGGAGGATTCGGGGGGTTCGGAGGGGGCGTAGGAGATCGCACAATAGGTTTCATCGCTGGCGCAGATTCAACTGTAGCAGGCCCTTTACCGCTAGGTTGCGTGGGTTGCTGCACGGCGGGATCGCTTTTTTTGCCGAACTGCCGAATCATCAGCTTGAGATGCTGAGTAAGAGTGTCCGCCGACGGGCGTGCTTGAGGTATGGGATTCCAGCATTGTTCGAACAGCGCCCATAACTCATTGCTGTGCGGGTGGTATTCTTCGATTTTAGGGTGATCTCCTCGCTTGGGTGTTTGGCCGGACGCGACAAGTTGGATTATTTTGGGGCCTCGCGTTTTGACGCCGAACGGGGGGATATCAGTCAGTATCTAGCGTGAAGATATTCGTCAGTTTATAAATCTTTAAGTTTGGGTAAAGGCGCTTACTTCAAGAGACGTCATCGCCCTAGAACAAAGGTGGGTTTAGAACGGTGTAGCCAAAAATAAAGCTATAAGTACACACCATGAATATATGTCTGTGCCGAACGTAACGTGTGGCTCATCTTGCATCAGCTCAGGTCCCTAATGGTATAATTGTGTTTAAAAGACTTTTACAGGTGTCCCAACCGGCGTTACCTACCATATATCGATAGTTAGTATTGTCTCCCGTGAAGCTTTCCTGAAGGTCCCCAGCAATGATCTTTGAATCAAGCCACGTCGTAAACATTGCAAGTCAGGTCCGACTAGGTCATGGTGCGAACCTTTTTTGTATGGCTGAAACCAGAAATCACTGCGCGGCCGCTGTCTTTAATCAAGACATTGTGGATGTCTAGTCCACTATGAACAATTCCGTGGACACCTTGACCCAGATCAACATCTTCATGCAAGTACTTGAGGCCACGAGCGACGTCGGAAATCTACATTTTGATGATTGTGATAAGTATGCCTCGAATATTCCACGAATAACCCACTATCTGAAGCCTTGAGAGTGGAGGGGCTTCATTGTACTTCGTCAGGTAAGTTTTCTATTGCGACACTAGATCAATTATATGTAACTCTGCACTGGAAAACACTTACAGCGTCCCGGTTCTGTAAAAACGGCGAGACCATATACCTGAACCAGACAGGTTAGCAATTAAACTCCCTCGATAGGCCTGTACACACACATTTGAAACTCCTCCGGGGCGGTTGGCGCCGGCTCAACACCCATACCATAGAACGTCAAAATTGCATCGTGCCGTAGCATAGACCAATTCAGTGCCTGGCGAGCAAACCTCTGCAAATCAATAGGAATTAGCGCCACCCGTAATCCGAATTCACACCCCGTACCTCGTGAGTTTTCCTCGCTGTCAACTCATCGACACGATGTCTAAGTTTTTTTATAGCAATTTTCTCCCCCGTAAAGTACTCCCCTTCGTAAATATCATAGCTCGTTCCTTGGTGAATCGCGTGTTGCCCAATGGTGACGAAGTCCTTGCCTAGGACCGTGGATGCTGGAAGGGACTGGCCCGTAAGCTCGGCAACAACAGCCAGTGCACGCTTGGCGTCTTGATGTGGCTGAGCCACCGTTGGATCACCAATAATCTGATCGTCTAATTAGTATTGTGCGTCGTTTATCTCTTGGTAAATTGTTGTAGTCACCTTAAGGTTTCTATTGATTGACTGCTGTGCCCGTGTAGTTAAGCTATCCCCTTGCGACGTTTGCTCAAATACAGCTTGAAGCTCGGCTAATTTTTGTTGATCCTTTTTACGAGCAATCAAAAGCTCGTTCTTTTTTGTAGCTGACTCTAAGTTATCCCTCTAAAATCTGTTAGATAGCTCTAGCATTATGTCGCCAACGGAACTCACCATATGAGATATGCTGGTATGAACCTGATCGAGCCCTTCACACGCAGCATCTATGACGGCATATAGTTGCTCTAGGCCACCCTGTTCTTGTAAAACAACTTCCCATTTTGTACTTGACTCTAGACGATGTGCTACGGTCGTAAATATACTACAATGCGGGTTGCGAGTTATCAATCGATTGCCCCCCTGGCGTGCAGTCACACTCACTTCGAAAGCTGAGGTAAAATCTCAGATAAATTGCCACCCTCTTTGAGATGGTTGGCGGCTTCTTCAATCACGGATACGCCTTGTACTTTTAATGTTTGAAGTTGATTTCTAGGCGTGATGTTATCTCATTCTGATCGGCTTCGGGGGCAAAGGGTATGCGCAATCTTACTTTGATAAAGTAACATTCTCTATACTGGTAAGAAATGCGCGAAATGCCTCTAGCGTTTCCCTCAAAGTATCCGGTTCGCCTATGAACTGGGTCACTTTAGTCGCTACTTGGGCAAACGTCGCCGTCTGGGCCTGCTCGGCTGTGTATTGCGGCGGGGCATCGATATCCATGTGGAAGTGTTATAGTGGAGATACGTGTTGCGTTGTGTAGGTGCTGTTTGGATAGAAGCGGGGGGGCGGCTTGAGACGTTGAACCAGTCTACACATGAGTGCAGGTTATAAGGGAATGTGACGTCAGAAAAAGACGCCGGGGGCTGGAGAATCTGTCCTCGCAGCACGCGCGGGTGTGCGAAGCAAGGACCACAGGACAAACGGGGAGACCCAGTGGCAAGGCATGCACATCAAATTTGGATGTGGTCGACATGATAGGAGGTTGACCTGCGCTGGGGCAGCACGTGACACCTATTTGGGAGACGGGACCTGAGTCTAACCGCTTGCAGCTGTCCCAC
Source organism: Ceratobasidium sp. 395 (assembly GCA_019616345.1). Classification (NCBI taxonomy): domain Eukaryota; kingdom Fungi; phylum Basidiomycota; class Agaricomycetes; order Cantharellales; family Ceratobasidiaceae; genus Ceratobasidium; species Ceratobasidium sp. 395. The sequence continues at coordinate 33,739 of WSTH01000096.1, read as the reverse complement.
TAACTAACCCTAGGACAGCCTTGCCGCTGCGCAGCGCTTTAACTGGCATGCATATAGCTATCAGAGCTGGTAAAGCTATGCGACTTTATGCGGTTGCTGGAAAGGCGTGAGTACAATATATCACCTACATAGTCGCCAGATACCACCAGTTCAACCATCTATTGGTAGGAAGCAAGTGTTCTGAACTTACAGCACTCCGGAGTGGTCGCACGTGCGACGAGAGTGTCATTTCAGAGAGCAGCGCTAGAAGAAGCCTTGCCAGTGATGTTCTGCCTGGCGTTGCAAGCCTGCAATGATCGACATGTTCCTTTTCAGCACGCGTTGTGATCCACATGCGATTCGCCTGGCTGAAGTGACGCCACCAGGTGCGGCGCTTTCCACTGCGCGAATTGTGAGTTGAGTACCACCAGACATGCTCACTTCCTTGGGGTTTGATCTGGGTTGCTCGTCCCATGAAAGACGCTCACGACCGCGCCCTGATTGGCTGATCAGAGCAGGGAGGAAAGGAGCATAATCCTCTCAAGACCATAGAATAGAAGCAACGCTACCTTCCGTACTCAGCCGCAATTTCATCTGCCTCACCACCGAAGTGCGATTCTTGAGAAATCCTCAAGAGGTCGAGCCCAAAAACGCCCCAGCGTCTTTGAAGACAACCCTACTTGGTTAGGATTCATATCTCCCGGAGTCGGAGGCAACCCGAAATGTCATGTTTTCAAATAGGTTGAGTAGCACTGGGCGATATGACTCATAAACTCCAAGCAGAGTCAGAACGATACCCATGTTATAGATTATCTTCAGGCCAAGTAGCCGAGGAAAAGACATCGGCGTGATCATGAAGCGGTCCATCGGTATTCAGCTATATAGACCCCCAGGATTCTCCAGAACCGATGAAGTGCAAAAGAAGACGCATCACCAAGAGCTTGAGTAGCTTCGAGCAAACTGGCAGCCAACCTAGTTCTAACCACAAGTATGGTATCGCCGGAACTTCTTAGCAAATATTTTTGTGGTTAAAACGTCTAGATTTGAGATTATATCCACTCCAAGATTGAAGGCTCAACTAGGATTCACGGGTGACTTTTTTGGGTCTTAAAACTTCGTGAGAGCACCAATTGAGATAATGTGAGGCTGCCAGTGATAGATCACTAAAGTTAAATCATGAGCCATTAATCGACCAGGGTGTAACTAGTGTTTTCGCTAGTATGAGCCTAATCGTGATACAGTTTATAGATGGTATTGTAGTAGCACTCAAGCTGATAATAGAAAGAGAAGCGCACAGAGGCGACAACGCGGAGCATGTAGCATTGGAGCGCGAGCATAGGCGTTGACGAAAACCCAGGAGTTACATGGGCAGTTCCTAAGCAGCAAGCAATCAGATACAGCTTGATCGCTCACATTTGTAGAGCCGAGATATGAGAGCCCAGCAGCGAGGAAGGTTTTGCCTTCTCCAAGTCTGGAGATGAATTAGTTTCGTGAAAAATACACCCACCCGCCAGAGAGATTAGATCCAAAGCGAAAGCAGGTAGGTATATCAACAGTTTCTGTGACATGATCAAAATTACATTGAATTAGCCTTAGAAATCCAGTGGTTGTGAACACACGAAGCTCGAGTGACGAGTCGTCGCAGGTAATGTTCTGGTCCAATACACGTGATCATTGCCTTAATCGTCATTGCTTAATAATAATGTTTGTACTACGGCATATTGTCGTATTAAGCCAGGTTTAGTACTGGTGCATGAAACTATGTAGAATTGCTTCATCATTATGAGCTGGGAATCTAAGGACTGATAAATCGCTATATATTCTCATGAGATGGCAGATATCACTGCCCCAAATCACCACATGCTTACCTACGTCAAAGATAAAGCCGCGCCAAAAGAAATAGATCCACAGGCAGTACACAGTACGTGGAGCAGAATGTATTCACTGTACCAAACTGAATACGACTATTCGATTATTGAGGCAAGTGTCGTGGTTGGGCTTGCGTTTGAGCAGCACACACGTGACCCCCAGAGACCGAAGCGAGCCCTCCCAATACGGCAAAACATGACGACTGCGAGATTCGAACTCGCACTCCGAAGAACCAGATATCAGCTTAAAACCCTAGTCTGGCGCCTTAGACCGCTTGGCTAAGTCGCCTATGACGAATATTTTGAGATTTTGCTCTCCAGCAGGTGTATGGATCACGCATACAAGGACAAAAAACAACGAGTGTTTGGTTTCGGAAGTATATAACAAGTGTACTCTTAGAAAAGGATCTGGTCGGTCTGTAATCAACAAACGAAGCGTTTATTAAATAGTTGAATAAGAACGTAGAAAGCATTTAGGCTGGCTCTTACCTCGCAGACCGTCCCGTCCTGAGGAAGACGGTTACTATTCAAATACCCGGATATGACATCGTTTGTGCTAAGGTGAAGATAGGTGAATGGTATGGCTAGAAAGAGATATATTTTTCCTTACCAATTCGAACGCATGCCTAAGGAAGTATGCTGCCGCCGTTTATCAACATGAGACATTATATTAACACTGGTAGCACCATGAACTTACTCCGTATGCATTCCGTTTTAGTAGAATAGCCGACTTGCCAAAGGCGCCCGCCACGAGCTCTGCGGAAGTCAGTGGTGTTACCGGGTCATAATAGTTGCCTATTCAACAAGCTATCAATCAGCCTCTACCTCCCGCTGCAAGAAAACAAACCCGCACCGATGACGATTATTGGATTCGCTAGCGTTTGGTTGAAAGGACCAGCATATCGCTCTACTGCTCGAGCCGGCCAACGATGGCAGTATGTATCTGGCTAGTCGATGGTTGAGTATAAGCCTTGCGAAAGGGTGCCTGACTCGGCTACTCACCATCAACCAGGTCACGGAACCCACTACATGTTCGTAAACTACATGAGCAGAAGTTACTTGATCAAAACCTTAACTCTCGCTCACGAAGTTTTGTCCGTTCATCGGTTGCGTTAACCTCAAAGTCGAACACTCGCTGGCTCGTTCCATTCGAACCGTTTGACGAATCAGAACAAGCAATAGCTTGTGGTGAGAAGTCTAGATCGGGGCTTGACTGGTCGGTATCGTTAGAGTCAGCAGTACGCCGATGAATGAGCGTCGGAATAGGAGCGTGCCGAGCGGCGGCGGCCCGCCCGGTTAACTTAGACGTGGCCGCCGGGATAGTTGAGTTGTGGAGCGCGTCCGAGGTATCACGCAGGAACTGTGCGAGCGCTTTCCAGCCACTTGGCCGATACATGCCGGCCGAAATTTGTGCTAGGAAATTGTCAGAGGAGAGGCGCAGCGCTGATAGGCTCTGCGTACCACGAAGCACTCCTGATGTAATGACCGTCCCGCCTGTGGCTCTGGTATGGTCGTAAGCAAGCTAAAAGGAATAGGTTGGGTCAAATTACCTTTTGTAGGTCTTACTATAACTCACCCCAAGTTGCTCTAACGTCCGATTGAAGATGCTCTCGCTGGTCGATCCGTTTTGGGCAATTGCGCAACGAGATGGACCCGCATCCGCACAAGAAGTTGCAAAACCGTCAAACACCTTCTGGGTGTCAGTCAGAATGATTTCTAGAGTCTTTTTGTGGATCATTGTCAAGACTTATGAGAGGAAAGTCTATTCCCACTCACATCCAAAGGTGGTTTGGTTGACCAAACCCATGGGTTTAATACACCATCCAGAATAACTCGTCCAACACGGTCGGGGAACACTAATAAAATATATAGAAAATCCTAAAAGAATATACTATAGAGGGACTCACTATTGACGAAGTAGTTTCCCAGAAGCGTTCCATAACTTGCGAAGCATGAGCACACTTGCAATAATCCACAACGAGGGTCAAGTACTCACGAAAATCCCCAATAATTAATCTGGTTAGTTCCCTCTAGATAGTCATGAAGCGAGACCATATCTCTGACTGTCGCAGCCGTCCCCATATACTGTAGCATGTGCATACTTTTTGAGTCGCAGCGGTCATAGAATCGAATCAGCGCCTCGTCGACCTCTTGAACGTGCGAGTAAAACTCGGAGCGGGCAGTCGAATTAGAAAAGTCGTCGCGAACTTCCAACGCGACACCACGAATAGAGCCATTCCAAAACGTGTGCGCGTCGGATAGCGAGTCGAAGCATTTGACTCTGGGTTTGGTACCACCGGTACCGCGGGGATCCCAACCTAGACTTTGTTAGCCTGCGAGGCAGAACTCAAGATGTATAACCCACGACTCACTGACGATATCATACTGACCACCCGAACCCTCGATGAGTAAATCGAGATCGTCGCCAAGAAGCCATGAAACACCCCCGTTGCCTAACGAAAACGTCATTGGAAGAAGAAAAATCGAACAATGCTTTACCAACCTGGGCCTCCCGGATTAACGAGCAACGTCCCAAGACGAGGAGTTTTCGTTGCGTTCACCCGGATAACAACGAGTTGAGCCTTTCCAACCGACGCGTCATGATAATTCAAAGGAGTCTCGAACGTGCCGCATTCTCGAGACCGGGACGGATCGCCGCAAGCGGACCAAATGATGTTAGGGCCAGTGTCAACCGAGTTCGCACCAGCATATAAGAAGATTTGTGTAAGAAAAATGAGAGTTGGTATACTGAGCATGGTTGCACCGCGAAAGAAATGTCAAAGAGTGACTGTTGTGCGGGTCAAACCTGATATCGTGAGCCTTATTTATAGACACGACTTGGCCGAGACCACCGAGTAAATAATACAAAGAAATCTACAGTACCAGAGCTTCGGCGCAGTATGAACCAGTGCGCCTTCTTGACTCCATGCTGTCTATTTAAGGGTCAAATTGTTTCTAGGTGGGTACCGTACGCCGGATGCCGACAGAAGCAGGTCGGCAGGTTGGCAGCAAGCGCCAAGCGCTTATCCTTCATGCAACCCTCACACACTGCACAGACGTCGTCGGAATGTCGCGCAACCTTCATGTATGCGCGCTAGATCCTTCTATTACATCCCATTGTAATACTATCTGCACGAGGGAGTCCTTTTCCCCCTTATTCTGATGAGGAAAACACCTTGGTCTCGATAGGTGGCCCAATCCAGAGTCCGGGCTGTGGCCTAATTTGATCACAAAAACCGATCCACATTTTGACATATCATGAGGTACAAAACTTGCAAAAAGACATCTCGCCCCCGTTTTCTTTCGCCCCAAGCTTTGACTACGTAAATTTGGCGATTTGAACACGCAACCGCAACACCTCCTGCATCCCGATAAGGCATGTTAATTGCACCTCTTAGATACGTCTCGTTTACGGACAGTAAATAATTGCTGGAGACTTATTTACGTAGATTGGGCGTTAGATGTGCAGATGCTGGTGGAGAAATGTAGTGCAGTCTATATATCCAAACTCGATTACACCATATTCCTTCCGTGTTGGCCAAAGCAGTAGTCATTCATCTGTAGTTAAAGAACGTCAGTATCCCAAGCAGGCTTGCAGGTCGTTTAGCCTCACAGTCTTAGTCACCTCGGCTGCTGTTGGCCGCGCCTCCGGGTCATGCTCCCAGCAGCTCCTGAGAAGTAACCACAGCTTGTCCGACTGTATACAGTCTGGTCGCTTCGGGGTCTCGCGGTTTCCAGTTATCATAGCTACCAGGGCCGGCAAATTAGGATAATCTATGAAATAAATCGAATTCAGTTTGCAGAACATCATGAGGCAGAAAAATGATATGGAGTCTGACTCAGGTCATGGAAAGGTCTTTTGCCGGTAATTGTTTCCTGGATGGTTGGTCAGAAAGATTCTTGGGGGGTACTGGTGATAATACCAATATTGTCTAGATTTCGAGATGTGAAGCAGTGATACAGGTTTACTGGTAAATAACCTACCATGCCCAGGGCATATATATCTGCTTCCTTGCTACGTGTGGTTGCGCCATTCAATAGCTCAGGCGCCTAAAAGATCTGATATCAGATAGGTATCCAGTCTCCGAGCATTGAACGAAATACCGCCCACTGCGCAGGTATCCTAAGTGTTGGACTGGCGATTTGCAGGGTGTCGGGTTGCAAGGCCGTGGTCGCAAACCCAGCGATAACTGGGATCCCCTTATCGGTCACAAGCACGCAACCCTGTCACACTCGAGGTCAGATATCTCACTAATGGGCGCGCAAATCATCGTACGGCAGTTATCCCCCCATGTATCTGCCACAGCAATGAGCGATCATTAAGAGTTTAACATAAGAATCCCACAACACTCACAATTCCCACGTGGTGCAGATAGTCAACCCCTCTACACACGCATGCGCTCTGCCCAGAAGCCAGGCGATCAAGGTCAGCCTACACGCGATCAGTTGAACCAACATACCATCTTGCAACGAAGGGTATAAGAGCTTGAATGTTTCTCCAAATAACCAGGCAGAGCTCCATACTCGATCCACGGTGACACAATTTGAATCCCCTCATAGTCGAGCATGAATCCTAGAAGCGGCAGGATATGTGGATGGTGAGTTTGTGACCAGGCACATAGCTCCTGGGCCGCTCGCTAAAGGTTGTGTGAGCTACTACTTGGTATGGGCAGTAGAAACAAAGCACTTTAATCTTATCTGCTTCTTTGGTTTCGCCCCATGCTAATTCTGTCTTGATTGCCACGCGGGTCCCGTCACGGAGGTTCTCGCAAAAGACTGTGAATTTACCTCGTCTCATTTGTATAGGAACCGGCCGAGGTAGAGTGCGTTTATCTGTTAAATCTTGACAGCCATTGTTAACCAGTCGATCGATGATTGCGTCCGCTTGAGCTGGTGTCACTGCGACCCGAAGCTTTTGACTCAGAGCCGCAAGAGCTAATTTGTCCGCCTCCCTTGCCTCTATAAGTCTGGACAACTAGATTCAGCGGTTCAGAGGCTAGTACGCAAAACTGTATAACAGGGATGTACTCACAGTTTCCAGTATTTCGGATGCTTTCGGGCGCTCTCCCGGCTCATTTGCCCAGCATTGCGTTAACAGCGACCACAAAGTATTTCCGTGCTTACTCTTCAGCGGAATGTGCGTTTCAGGACGTTTGGGGTGCTTCTTCTCAACAGTGACCATGACTATGACTCTCTGCTCTGTTTTATCGGGATATGGCTCCTGGCCGGTTAGTGCCTCCTTTAGTATGCCGTGGTTAGATACACTTGTCAACGGCCCGTTCAACCTCATTTCATACCAATATAGTCTGGTCATAACGACATCCTCAGACAGTAGTTCATTTCGACGATTGGTGATATGGACTTACCATACCAAGAGCATATACATCAGCAAGTTCACTACACGTGGATTCCCTGTCGTCTAGAATTTCCGGTGCCTTGATTGTTCGATCAGTCTAAATACTAGCCACTGAACATCATAGGTATGTCTTACCGCCCATCGTATTGACCAGCCACTTCTGCGGGTGCTGGCCGTAAGACCAAGGGTGCTGTCTCGTAAAATGGCGTTGCCGAAGTCGGTGAGCATAGGAGCCCCAGTAACGTCGATCAGAACATTAGGCTAAAACCAATGCTTTAGGATATACGGGATATGTGAGTACCAAATACATACCCCTTTTAAATCTCCATGCACCTATACCTCCGATCATTAGAAAAGTTACGAAGTAGAATCTTGGTCAAATTACGTACAATACCATTTTCATGCAGATAAGCAAGCCCTGCGGAGATATCTGCACTCTAAAACAAAAGTATCAGAGGTTACGGGGTCCAGTCCATTATAAATCATTATCAAGTTGACTTACCATCCGAAACCGATCTTCATTCGGGGTTTGTCTGATGTATGACCGAAGGTCACCAAGTCCCATCCATCGTGACACCATCGCAATTTGGTCCCGAAACACCACGAGCCCGATCAGCGGTAATACGTTAGGATGCTGACACTTTGACCAAACATGAAGTTCTCGGGCTGCGCGCTTCAATATCGTCAAGTTGAGGCTGTATCATGGTTCGACAACACGTTACTTTGAGAGATTTCTGGACATCACTAGGAGGGCTAGGTGCGAGGCGCAATGTTTTGATAGCAACCTCGGTTGAATCATGTAGCATGCCACGGTAGACATCGCCAAATCCTCCTGTTGAGTGAGGATATTCACCATAAGAAGTGTTCACCAGACGGTCCGTGACGTTTAGACACCCATGATCCTCGAGACGTCGGATGATGTCGTACGCCGGCTGAAAATACATTATTAGATTAGCTGCGCTTTGTTAAAGCGAGACTGGGGGCACTCAGAGTCGCAATTCTGAACCATTCTTGACTAATTCTGGTTCAACTCTCGTGCAACTCTCGTCTGAGTCTCAAATTGGCACGAGAACTGGACTTGAAATTGGCCGAGGATTGCCACTCTGAATACCCCTGATAGCGTACTTTGTTGCTACTACTGGCCATGTCCTGAGGTCAGGTTTAATATGTGGCTATAAGCGCACCGTAGAGGACCCCAACGTGGTGACATGGGTTATGAGTATGAGTAGATTCTATTTGACCAGGATCGTATGTACTTACGGTGATTCTTTTAATGAAACCGTATTGTTTTGTTACCTAAAACTGTGTTGGTGGTGGTCGGGGGAAGGACCGTGGCGGTTTTTGTTTTGACAGTTGAACCCACGGAATCATCAGGCACGCGCGTTCAATCGGTGGTCATTGATTGGGTAGGCCAAAACAATACTACGTCATAAGCTTACACCTAGAGGCCGTTCGGGAGTGCCTGGATTTATCTATGAATTCTGGAGGCGGTTCGGCCTAGTTTTGAACATATTTGGTTATAAAAAACAGTACACAGAACAGCTTCATCGTGCCCAAGCGCCGAGAGTTGGATGGATCAAGCCACGGTAGACTTGTCGAGCTATGATAGGGTAATCGAGTTGTGCAACAAGTGAAGAACGGAACGAACGTGGCCAAGCAGTTGAAGATAAACCTTGCCGAAAGTGCGGCCCCTCATTTACTCCTAGAATCTCGTCCCATCAAACACGGATAACAAAGTAAAACATTCATTTTGACAAAATCATTACAGTACAAAATTCCCAAAAATACACCTCGCCCCCATTTTCTTTCCCCCCAAACACCGACTACGTAAACTTGGCGATAACACGCGGCTGAGACACGTCCTGCATGTTGATAAAGATATCGTCGGCCGGGTGACGGTACAACGGTGCGCGTAGACGCTTTTGGTCTGATCACCCCAGATTGGTCAGCATGGGTGAAGAGTGGTGAAAGGGGAATAAACGTACCGAGATGGTGGCCGATAAAACCGATACTCCGTCCAAGAACGAACAACCCGTTGAGCGTGCCGATCTTGATATATTCGTCGGCTTCTTCGCGCGTGAATGCGCCAGAGTCACGGAGCAAATCGACAAAGCAGACGGCGATGCATCCGTCGACATTCAGAATGAGCTAAAATATTTGTCAACTTTCCAATACATGTGGAGAGTAGAGGCGGGACGTACCGTATCTTTCTTAGCAGTCGTAACCTTCTCAACAGCAAGCGCATAATCCAGCAACGAATGGCTCGGGAAGTTCTTCACCACATACTCCTTCACGAGCTCGACGCGCAGGTCGGGGTTGTTCACACTCTTGATCTTGTGTCCGATACCGCTAACTATAAATCTTCATCAACACCCAACCGCATTAAATGAGTACGAGAAACTCACTGAGCTTGTTGGCTTTGCGACTCTCATCCACAAACTCGCGCGGGGTCAACCCCGTGTCGCGCGCGTTGGAGAACATGGACGCGGCCTCGTCGAGCGCACCACCGAACCGGGATCCGATCGTCAACAGACCCGACGCAAGGGACGAGATCAAATCTTTGCCCGCGCGCGACGCGACGATTGTGTTCATTGCTCTACACCCCTCATTAATACCGCATCCACCATGCAATAACGATCCAACTCACCCAGACACAGCCGGACCGTGATCGGCAGTAAGCATCAACACCATCTCGATAAACTTGGTCGCCCACGCCGGAAGTCGTCGCTTGAACCATAACAAACTAACAACTCCGCCCAGACCGATGTCCTCCTTGAACACGTCCGAGATCCGCATACCAGCGTACAACAACTCTTGCCCTCGCTCGTCCGAAATCGTCGAGATAAACGCAGCAGGCTTGCGAATTAGCCCGAGCTCCTGCGCCCACTTGTAGTCCATCGGGATCACGGGTGGTTCACGCTCCGCCGCGGGGACGATCGTACCCCGGCTCACAAGCCCTTCATACGTCTGCTGAAGGACCAACGGAAGATCTTCAAACGTATCCGGAACGACGAACCCAGCAGCTTTCATAGCCGCATTCTTCGCGTCCGCAGTCTCGGCCTGAGAGTTGGCCATACTCCCCGCGTGACCAAACTGGACCTCGGTCGCGAACATCTTGGCGCACGTTCCGATCGCCCAGGCTACGATCGGCTTGGTGATCTGGCCCGACTTGACGGCTTCGATCACGCGGTATTCTTCCACTCCGCCGACTTCGCCCAGGAGGACGAGCATCTTGCATTCTGGGTCGGCTTCGTACCGGAGGAGATGGTCGATGAAGGATGTGCCGGGGTAACGGTCTCCGCCGATGGCGATACCTTCGTAGGTGCCGTTGGTGACGAGGGAGAGGATGTTGTTGAGCTCGTTGGACATGCCGCCGGACTTGGAGACGTAGCCGACGGAACCGGCGCGGTAGAGTTTGGACGCGATGATATTGTCCATCATTCTGTATTATAATTAGTGATAATTCAAGCATAAATGCGACGACCTACCCTCCCGAGTTGCCGATCCGGAAACATCCAGGCTTGATGCCACCAACCGTCGCGGGCCCAATGATGAGGACACCCTTTTCCTGGGCCGCGTGCAGAATCTCGCGGGCATGACGCTCAGGCACACCCTCGGCAATAAGCGCGATCGCTTTGATCTATCCAATCCGTCAGTATAAAATCGTAATAAAAAATCAAACGACAAACCTGAGGGAAACCCAGAATCTCCTTGGTACTCCCAAACACGCTACGCGAGCTCGCGAAATTAACAACAACGTCCGCATCGGGGTGTTTCTCAACGGCCTCCTTGACGCTCGTGTAAACCGGGAGGAGAGTCTCCTTGGTGCCCCAGTAGAACTTTTGGATATGATGTCCACCGAACGGATAGATCATCGCCGCGACGCTCGGAGCTTCACGTCCGCACGAGTAGTCGAAATCGAGCATGCCTTGGATCGCGCGGGGCTGCAATCCATAGACAAACGAACGCGTCGTAGCATCGAATGGACGATAGGCCGGACGTTTAGAGGGTTTGCCGTCCGAGTCGAAATGAACGATCTGATCGTTGGGCTGGGTTCGTCCGCCATCGGGTCGGAGCGCGCCTACACCGGGGCTGGCATCGTCTTGAATGGCACCCTTGGGCGACCCAGGAGCAGTCGGAGCAACACTCTGTACGACATTCGCCTTGGTCTGCGGAACACGCTTCGCGACACCCAACGCGAGCGGCACGATCTCGGTGATATGCGTCTCGGGACCATAGACTTTGATCGGGACGCCAAGAGACTCGCCGAGGAGACGCATCGCCTTGAGACCTTCCTGGTAATTCGGACCACCGCGACGGACGAAGATCTTGACAGAGTGAGCCTGGAGCTGAGCCTTGTACTCTTTGAGCGCGCGGATGATACCCTTGAAGGTAGCGGCGACGTTGGTAAAGTTGGCGATGCCACCACCGATGATGAGGATCTTGCCCTCGGGATTAGGAGTGCCGCGGGTGATGAGGTCGATGATCGTCTTAGCATACTCGTAGGTCTGGCCTTCGGTCGGCGCGCCAGAGTATTCACCATAGTTGGCAAGCTCGTGGGCAAATCCATGAGCGGCGATGGCATCAGAGTACACAACCGACGCGCCTCCACCGGCGACCATCGTCCAAACGCGTCCATTGGGGTTGAGCACAGTCAGCTTGAGCGACGCGCCGGTGCTTCCGTCCAATTTCTGGATATACGCCTCCTCCTTGGTCAAGTCGCGACCAAACGGCGCAGGCCATACCATCGGCGGGCCACGATCGAGTTGGATCTTTCCACCGGGGACAGCCGCACCGGCTTCGGTGTACACGCTCAAATCGCGGGCGATGGCCCACTTGGGCGCGCAGATCGAGTCGGCGGTCTGGTCGAGTTTGGTGGCCATGTCCAAGAAATGAATCGCGGGAGGCGAGTTGGGCGTCGCGTCGAGGCAGATGAGCGGGTTGATTTCGAGATAGGCGAAATGGAGGTCGACGTAGACCGAGTAGAGACGCGATAAAAAGTCGTAGAGCACATCTTGTTTTTCGGCGGGGACCGCGGCTAGCAGTTGGGATTTGACGTCTGACCGAGGTGGGAAAGGTGCGTTGACGGGAATGGTGAGCTAGACGGAGATCAGCCGCGTCGCGTGACCAGATGAAAGAAAAACTTACGCGTGCGGCTTTGGCATCAACGTCGCCGATATCAACACCACCCTCGTGGGTAAACAGAATCTCGTCGCCCTCGCGCTGAGAGTTGACACAGACATAGTATTCGGTATTCGACGGATGAGGTAAGAAAGGCTCGACGATAAAGTTGTTGAGCGTGCCAGTGACCGACTCGACCTTGACCGGCTTTCCCGCACGTTCGACGATCCACGGCTTGCTCTCCTGCCAGCCTTTGTTCAGGCAGAGCAGACCCGCCTTTCCTCTACATCATCATTAGCATTAATCAAAATGAATAATGTAACGACGCACCTCCGCTTGATAAGTTGATCCGGTTTCGCGACGAGCTTGTCGGTAAAGACCCAGGGTGGGAGCTGAGTGTCGGGGGTCACCGTGTTTGTCGCAGGGTCCCACGCGAGCTGGGCGACCTTGGGCGTCGGATACACGAAATCTTTTCCGACAGGCTCGGTCCCGGGGTAAGCCGGCGCGCGCGGCAGCCAGTAGGCTAACAGCAGCTTGGCATCGTACTCGCGAATGGCTATTGGTCGTGTTAGCAATCCATTCATCCATCGTCGACGACGACGTACGTACCCTTGGACGACATGGTGGGAATATGCTTGTTCTCCACGCGCGTCGAGGTTCTTATAGTCCCCTTGCACGCGTTTTTTTGCACACACGCTACGTTGGGGCAAGGGCAACTCCCATCTCCCCAAAACTATCCACCAGCAATCCAGGATTCAATCAGCGGCGATCTGATCGCCCCACCTGCCTCTATCCCTTTTTTCCTGGCATGCGCGCCATTTGGACGCGTTCGGTCGCGACATCTATCCCGTGCGTCCATCTCGACTCGTACCATTCTGTGGTTTTTCACAGTTCCCCAACAAGTTCATGAGGAATCGAGATATGATACCGAATGTTCCTGATGCCCCAAATGAATCGGCAGATCTTATCTTATCGGCCGATTCCCCAAAAATCCTGCGGGCTATTATTCGACTTGTACGTACGGCACCGTGTCTTTTGTGCTGCAAGAATAATACTGTGAGTGCAAAATGCCGAATAGTCAATCAACTGTGAGTCAAATTATTACAATAACCTCATTTTTATTGTCATCTGCGACACCTTAATTTTAACCTTTTCAGCCCGCGGCCGATCTGTTATGTTATTGTTCGTCCGGCTCGCACGTCCTGTCTCATTAGAACGATAGCGCTCGTTGAATCATCTTCACACCACATCGACGATCATCACTGTAATGATTTCCCATAACGGAGCTCCCGCCGCGCTTGATCCAGATCACCGCTCCGCCGCCCCACGCCATGTCCTCGCCCAGCCGTCATCCACGCTGTATCCTCGTTCTCGCCATACCCTCACCCTAGCCCCTGTCCTCCCACATGCGCATGGTTCTCGGCTTTCCCAGGCATCCTTTCACGATCCTTAATGGACCAAACACGCGCATACTAATCTTCCCTCGATGGGTTCAGGGATTCTAATATCGGGGCCGTTCTCACGCCACCTTCTGCGCTCGGGAAAGCTAAAGGGGTGGTGCGGGTTGTCGTGATTAATGATTAGAGAAGAGAGTGGTTTAACGTTGTATGTAGTGGTGGTCTAGAACGTTTACGATAGGGCTGAATGCGAGGTACATATCTGTCTCCGCTTTCAGGGCATACATTCGGTGTCGCTTGGCGTCGTGGGATATCGCTTTCATGAGTGCAGTTTTCCGGCCGTAGCCAGATATGTTATATAGAGATAAAGCAAGTCATAGATGATTGAGTTAGAAGGCTGTCCAAAGCGAACTATCTTCTCTCCTCTACTGTAAAGTGCTATCCTTCTGTCCATTTCTCAGTTTTGGTCCACAAGCATGGATCTGTTCAAGGCACTCCCAGTGAATCTATAACTGAGTGAGGTTAATCTCCGGGACAATTTACCAATGATTACTCCTGGTCAAACTTGTGGCCCCTCAACTTTATATATAGTTATAGTCGATGTTCATTGTATGGTATGACTAACACAATGCTGTCTGGAATGACACTTTCGGGTTGCTTTTCGGATAAGATCTCTGAGGTGTTTTGAGCTACTCATACAGCTATAGAAATTGGATAATAATGAGTGGCCGACCACCCGGTGCTCGGCTTCCGGGTCAGCGACGGTATACACAATATGCAAACTACGAAGCTGAGAGGCCGAACTTTGACCGGGGCTATTCTTGTATAGAGATTACGATACACCCGCAAACTATCCCTGGCGTTTAGTGCAGCCATTCTTGTGTGATTCCAACGTATTGAGCTTCCAGTCGCTAAGCGAAAAAACAATGACAAAAATTAATGCCGTCTAACATGAATAAATTAAGACCTACGCCTGTTGACAAAAATAGCTGCAATAATACGCCGCTTGACATCTGTCGCAAACTAGCAAGGTTGCAGCTGGGATAAACCCAGGGCTAAAACACCGAGAGTATGTGCATGTATGCTTCGAGTCTAACTTGAACCGAAGCAGTCGGCCCAGCGACAGCCAAGGATCCACGTACTGCTTCAAAGAGCCGAGCTTTACGTCAAAAAGCGCAGAGATTATCTCGAACTGCATTTGCATACGCGACCAGTCGAGATGCGCGAGAGAAAGAGTGGCGAAATCAGAATCTGGCGCAAACTTTATGGGTTTGGCGTAAGAAACTAGAATTTGGATCCGTTCGATAAGAGAGTTGAGAGTAACTAGTTCTTGTTGATGAGTCTGCGAGCGCGTTATCGTGATTGGCTGTTTCCCACTCTGTTCTTCGAGTTTGGAGCATAACGACAGAAGGTAGGCTTGGCCGCTTATACCAATGGATTGACTGAGCTCCATCGTCTTCTCAACTATCGTAGGGGTTAACCATTCGCCTCTGCCAAGTCCCTGGAAAAGGGCGCTGGGAATGGTTTGCAAATCACGAAACTATGGCTCTGATGCTATAGTTTTCTCACCTTACGCATGATATAAGTAGTGCACCAATCTGGACCGTAAAAACCCGCTCAGGCCGCTTGTAGTTGAATCTTTCAATAAGTGATACAGCAAGGTCCCTATTGATATAGATGAGGGAGGATAGACACTGCTTGTCTTTGGTGTCGTCCTTAGTCGAACCCATTAGCCATACAATCAAGTCTACCGCATCGTCTGCAGCCACCAGGTCCACGTTGCGACGGAAAGCCGCTAGGACGTTCACAGCATCGTCATAGTCGACAGGAAAAGACAATGGTCCCGCACGGACCAGCTCGACAGAAAATGGTTTGAATAAGGCTGCAACCATAGGGTGATCGACAACAGGAGCAACAGCATAGTTCCGACGTTGAAGGACGTCGACTTTACTCCAATAGGCCCTATAGGTATTCAATGGTAAGCTCAAGGCGACGGATACAGCGATAGTACGTAGACATACTTTTGTCGAAACGTAAACTGCCAGAGTATCACGAACAAATTAGAAATCCCAGGTAAACCGGTTTCCAAGCAAACACGCAGAAGGGCCTTTCGTTCACTCCAAAGGGTGTCAAGCAGGAAGTCAGTGTCGGCAACGGTCAAGCCTCCGGCAAAGGGGAAGATCGCGGGCTCTCCACCATCATGAGATTTCCATTGGAGAAACGCAGCGTTTAAACTGGTAGTCACGTTGATTTGCGAGGTTACCCCTCTTGAAACGTCTGCGCGAAGGGTAGGAGTCCAGTGACCTTGTTCTGACGTCAATTTATATCGAGTGCAGTGCATCAGTATAGAGACTTCGAGGGATAAAAGCAAGCATCGCAAAGAAAGATAGGCGTAGCGAGAGGTAAACAGCTATAACGGGGTAAGGCGCTTCAATTACATCGTCACTTCTGTTCTCACACCGGTTACACTCACCTCTCCCCTACTTTGGCACCGTCGGACCAGCGACATGCAAGCAGGAATGGTACCCGGGCTACGCATAAGTTTGATGAGAGTAGGATGTCGTTCTATTTCTAAAATCTTCTCCAGGGTACGGGTCGGGACGTCCGTTGAACTTTTAAGGACCTCAAGTGCAAGGATTACATCGTTGGGAACAGAGTCGGTACGTCGAATCAAAGCTTGCTGGTTGAGGTCTTGAGCATTGGCATTTCCATCCAGCACGTCTTTCCAGATATTATCCATCCAAAAATTGAAACAAGAAGACGTACGTGGTGGTCAAATTCAGGAACCAACTCTCGGGCTGTAATTGCGCTGATGTAATGATGACTTGCAACCTATACGGTCTCTGTTTGGCCTCGCTTGACCAAACAGATTAGGCTTTCTCGCCATTACAGTCGTCTTTCCATTTCGTCTGGCAGCCTTGACGAGTCAAGCTTGGCTGTCTAGGCTATGATATCATATGCATGCGCGGCGGTTTTCAACGCTGATGAAGCTGTGATGATCTGTTGAACTCGGACAAGAGGATGGATGGGTGCGTATATAAAGTACTCTGGTCAGGCAAAATAAACTAGGAGACCATATATACAACATGAAAAGATCTCGATATATACAAAGCAGAATTAAGATAAGAAATACGCTCGGCTTAATCACTAACAACTACCTTCCGAAACCTTGTCGCTCCTTCAAGCCGTTATTCCTCATCCGTGCTACTAGGTAAAGGTAGCGGCTTAAAATGTACTCCCATTTTCCCTTTTGGGATCCCGTGTCTGCACAACCTGCCGGTCAGCCAAGACAAGAAACTGGACAATAGAAAGTGTACGCACACATCTCGCAGATGCTCCTGCATCGGGCTATCCACATTCCGCGAGCGCGTATAAGAGTACCGGGCCGGGATTCCCATCTCCTCGCACTTGATACAGCTCATCGTGTAGAACTGATAGTCCATCGTTTCTTCGTCCAAGTCAGATGCTTGTGAGCTTGTTAAAAAGTGTGCGAACGGCTTGAGATTTCTGGGCCCGAGGTCGTGCGTGTTATGATACGCAAAACCAGACTTGGGATTCGCGCGGAGTTTCTCTTGCGCCAGTCTTGCTTGTCGTTGCTCAGCCGTATAGTGCCTAACCTATCGCAAACAGTCAGTCAACAGCCACATCGAAAACATACTCACGCACCAGACCCTCCCAACTATCGCTCATAGTCCGATGACACCGCGCGCAGATAAAGTTTCGACCCAGCGCCTGCATTTCAGCCCCCACCGCATCCGGTCGTCCCACTCGAGCCAGCAGGTTTCTAGCCATGGCTGACATATCATCGTCCCGTTCGAACTTGCGCTTATCCCACCGTTCGCCGTAAGTGACCTCTTCAGAGAATCCTATAAGTCTGCCCCACGAGTACGCCTCGGGCACGATATTCGGAAAATGGTGATCATGCCAATCGCCTTTGAACATAGTGTCGGCACGAAGAAGCACCTGCATGTTTGGGGATAACTCGGAAAGGTTGGTCGTCGTCGTGCCATCAGGTTTTCCATACGTAATGACGAAATCAGGAAAGGCTCTTCCGACTGCACGCAGCGCAGTGGATGCAGTGGTATGCGGCGCCGCACCTGGCACTTCGTTACGCTCGTGAAGCCCAGAGCTCCATATCCCGATTACGTCCTGCTCAAGTTTATCTCGCCACTCCGTAATGGCCTGAACGACCTCGTCTTTGATATCCTTGAGCCTCGCCTCCACATCTTCCGGCGAGATGTCCTCTTCGATGATGTTCCTGATCATCGGCCACATGAGAAACTCGTTGGTCGACGGGAAGGGTATCCAGACCCTGACGTCCTGAAAATCGCTTCTTGGGGCGGTATGTTTTGGGACGGGCTGGTTCTCATCGTGGGGTAGCTTGAGCGTAACATGTACGAGAGGTGGAAGTGGACTCCAGATACTACGCGTAAAGTCTTGAAGCTTGTCGATACGAGCCCCTCTCCGTTTCTTTTGAGCGGCACTCATGTAGTACGTCTTTTTCACAAACGGAAGAAGTTCCTCGCGTAGCTCTGGCCAACCTAAGGAGAATTAATCTTCAAGTGTGAAAAACAAGGTTCGAAAAACCTACTACGATCGGTGACTGGTCTCGATTGCCAGACCAATTGTCTCCACTCAAGTGAATACCTCAGCTGGAATTCTTCTTCTTTCCATCCCTCGGCAATCAGGCGTGCCTTGATCCTAGCTCCTCGTTAGAGAGTTAGCAAGAGAAGAGAATATCACTCACTGTTCCCAGCGCTGTTCCCTCCGCTGCTCAAGCCCGTCCATTGGCCCCAACTCAATCCAGTCCAAAAACTCTTCAAGCTTGTCGCCAAACTGTTCATCTACGTTAGTGGGCTGAGGGCATCTCGGGATGGAGTCACTTGCTGCCTGCCGTTCTTTCACCCTCTTCGATCTCGCCTTCTTATAAGCTGCAACGCCTTTTTGACCCTTGGCAGTTGACCTATTCACATCCTCGACGTCACGTTTGAGGACGAATGTCGTAGAAGACTGGGGCTTCCCAATGACTGATAATATATATATTCGTAAGAAGTTCGAGTTTGGCAGCGTCAACATGCTTACGGTGCGTATGAGGGAGGAACTGAGTATTATTTTTGTCTCCTCGCCACTCTTCAGCCCTGAATAACTAAGTCAGTTGCGCTGTTCTTACAATTCCCCTGGACGTACTGGTCTTCGAGGCACGAGTCACATAACCGAACCAAGAGATACGGATCCATCCGACGATGGAACATATTCGTTCCACAGCTCTAAGGAGTCCGATAAGCGCAACCAAACAACCATTGCGGCAAACTTACAGAACACGTCGGTGAGTACAACAAGGATATATATTGTGGCTCGCTAAGTTCTTCCGGGCAAGGAGGCATGTTTGAAATATTCATCATTGCCGCTTTCCAAAGCTGTTGGGAGGCGCGAGATATGAACATTTTGCGGAAGAACTTGTTCGTTCGGGCGAGCGAGAGCAAATCAACGGGCATCAAGTACTTTGAAATCTAAAGAAGTGTCAAATGCGCCCAATAGCGTATAATAAGATGCCTTACCTCGTTGAATGCCGTAGATGGAAGATCCAGGAGTCTCTTGGGAGGGACCTTTTTGCCTCGCTTACGAGTCGTGGTCGCAGCCTTGGGTTTTGCGACTCTGGGTTTTTTCTTGGCTGATTTGTCATCCAAAAGAGGTCTCAGTTTAGCGCAGATACCGTCGTAAAGGTTGCTTACCCCTAGAACCTGACTGGGCTGCGCCATCACTTCCTGCCTCACTTTGCAACACCCAAACTCCTCGTGTTCTGGGAAACTAAGCGTTAATTTTCTCCCCTTATAGCTGTATATGTTCATTTCACCTTCCCATAGCTTGCCTGTTGGATTTTCCGAGTTAAGGGGATTCAGTAGTTGATGGCGAAGTGCGAGGGTCAGGAAGAAGAACGTCACGGGTGGGCTAACCCTATCAGTGGCTGTGCAGGACCGCATCAAATGCTTCCGTCAGGTTCCAGTACTTGATCAATCAGCCACCACCCAAACGTCCCACAAAAACTGATGCATTTGAGCTACAAGCTACTATAATCTTGTACATTCACGTACGGAGAGCCCTTATCTACGACTCGAGTTTCGAGGATTGTTATGACATAGATCACCGTCCTGCTTTTAAGTCCAACTAGGTTCAAATTGGGAAGCCAAGCGAAAATAAGAGAGTCCCATACTTCAGCAAGAGCTTCGGCTTCGATCTGAAGCTGCCGGTCCAAGAACAAGCTTCTGAAATCCTAGGCGGATATACCCTCAAAAACGATGTTGGCTAGCGTAGAAGGTATGTTATTTGCGACTCACTTTAGTGGCCAAGTGAGCTGTCAGGGAGATAAAAACAGCTCTCGGTCACTCACAAATAGCTGTATATCTTCTGCTCAGCATTCAGGCGCTCATTTGAAGTGTGCAGGTCATAGACCTCGTGTGGATCGTTCAAAATAGCTTTCGGCAGTGATGTAAGTTTTTTATACCTACTGAACAAGTACGCGTGTACAGTAAGTGTTCTCTACCTGAGAAGCTGATCGGAAGTATAGCTAATCTTATGTATGAAGTCATATAGAAACAGGCAAGACGTGAGAAACCCAAAGGATAACGGCTAGTCCTGTCATATAAAGCTTGTACTTCGCATTTAGACCAGCTTTTCGTACGCATACACTCGTCATATCAGCGCGTCAGCCTGGGGACACTGGTCCGCACATCACTGTAACTGATCCAGCGTCAGGATCTTTTGGACTTTTACTAGAGTAACTGTAGTCTGCTCATCCGTAAGTGGGTAACGTAGGACCTGTTTCAGGCGCTCATGAATCATGGATAAAGGTCTTAACAGATTTGGCGGAGATACTCGACTCTCAAAATCAGTTGGGACCGATCGAATACACCTACTATACTTAAGACTCCTCCACGACGCTTTCATCTGAGCCTTCAGCGCATCCGATCGTCCCGTTCTAGCCAGCGAATTTTCGGAAATACGGTTCCAGGGATACTCGCCGCCCGTCGCATTGCTCCCAAATATCCCTGTTCACTGGAGTTTGTTGGCGGGTGGACTTCCCCACGAGTATTTCATGGATTTTATGCGTTATGCGCCACCTCGAATTTGATGAGATCGCGAAATTGCGTCCAACCACAAACTAATCGGGACAAGCTGCGATTACATAAAACTGACACCGAAAAAAATCGCCATTCCCGCACAGCCACTGATGAACTCGTCATTGACCCTGTAGCCATCAACGCTTCTGGTCATCACACTCAAATCACCCTCAACCATCACACTCAATTTCTGCATCACAGTGTTGATAGTGAACTAATTGTTTCATAGAAATAATCAACGTATGTACTCTTAATTTCACGAGATGCACTTGGCTCAATCTCCGCTGCTATGGCTCTAGCGCAAAAATGGCTGGCCCGAAGGTCGGTCAGAGCAGAAGTTTGGCGCGAGGAGGATCGAGTGGTGAGTTCGTTCAATGGTTTGTTTGGCATATTCTCATCATATGTCAAGGCCAACCGGCTCAGAAGAAAGCTCGAACAACAAAAGCGGCGACGGCTGGGCCTAAGAAACGAGGAAAACTGAGTTTTGCTCAGTTCCTAGATTTGCCCTCCGAGGTAATCGGTGAAGTATGTTTGATTTATGGTTTATCGTGCCAAATTGTATCGCTTATCATACCTGTAGATTGTGAAGCATCTGATGCCCATCGATTTACTGTCACTCGCGCGGTCCAACAAGTTTTTGCGTGGGATTTTCATGTCTCGCACATCTCAAGCTCTCTGGAAGGCGACGATTCGCAACGTTCCGAGCATGCCCGACTGCCCTTCGGGTCTTAGCGAGCCAGAGTATATATCTTTGCTGTATACCAAGATTTGTTCTGTGGGTCCGACATCATTTTTTGTTTACATCGTGTTTATCATCACGCCACAGATGTGTGGCGCGAAAGTACTTCGTCGGATGGACCCTTACCTCTTGGCACGCCTGTGTAATGCATGCAGTAAGGAAACGTGAGGGTAATACACAGCAGTACATGCACTTAGGCTAAACCTGGCTCAAGGACTCGGGTGATCTTCTCGAGCGACCCCCTATACGAACTTGTCGTCAGGAGTTCGAGTGAGTCCATCTGCAATACGCATCTTTCGTCCCTATTAATTGAAATGTTTATTGTTAGTGATGGGCGGACTGGACTTCTACTGCACCGCTTTCAGCGACGACATGGATGAGATCGAACAAGAGAGCTCACGTCACCGCCCGGGTTCTAAGTGGTTTAAAGCTAGAAAGGCGGCAGTTGATAGACGGCAAAAGGTACAGTGTCACGGAGTTTTTTTTTTGTGCAATGGAACTCATTAGCTGGATAGTATGGTGAGAAGCTTCAGAAGTTCTTGGACGGCTTGGACAAAGAGAAGGCTGCAGAGATCGTTGGGGTGAAGGAACAGCGGCGGCAAGAGTAAGTAGCTCATATTCACAACGCCAGGCTCTCTAACAGTGAAGAATAGTATCAAGGCACGTATTATTGAGAAGGGCTGGGACGCTAGGGATATGAAACCAGCCCCCGAAGACTGCTGGGCCTGGGATCAATTAGTGGAGCAGCCGAAGCCCCTTACGAATCGCAGTACGTACCCATATCAAGCTTGACCGGATTCAGAACACTGATTTGTTTTCAGCTTGGGCTAATCTGTATCCAAAACTACTACCGCTTCTCGAGTCGAACCACGAGTATCACCAGCGAATAGACAGAATAAAACGGAAACGAGGACGTCACAGTTTGTTCCACGACATGGTTTACAAAATGCGGAAGGGCTTTCCTCCTCTTGTCCACGTTACTGCGAGCCAGCCCTCTCAAGTCGATGGTTCTGGCTCGAGCACGGCTTCCTTTTCTGAAGTTCCGACTCTCAGCGACCGAGATGTCAAGATTGAGATGCTATTCCCATCTAGTGATGAGCTTCTCCGCTGGTCAATCATCAAGCGTATTCTGAGGAAGGATACGTCCCCGGAAGAAGCCCGGATCAAGCTTAAGCAAGTCTGGGACGAAATCGAGCAGGCTATAGTGGAGTGGCGGGAGGATGTCGAGCGGGATTTAATCGAAATCTGGGACGCCGAAGGAGCTGAGGCAGAACCGACTTCATCAACCAGCAAAGCGACAGGAAGAGGCACCGAGCAACATGAAGGGGGCACGGCATACACCACTATGTCCAACTCGAGCTTACATACGGCCCCATTCGATCTTCCCGAGTTCATCGTTACGTTTGGGAAACTAGATGGCACTACGACGACCGACCTCTCTAGTCTGCCTCCGGGTATGCAACTACTGCTTCGTGCCGACACAATATTCAAAGGTCACGAAGTCCATCATCATTATCCCACTCTCGTACCTCACGGCTACTCCTTGTATGAGTCTTTCTACGCTCGTTACGCCGAGTGGAACAGTGGGGGTCGATGAAAGGCGAAGAGATTTAGCCGGGACAACGAAGCTTCAATGGTTGCTAAGAAGCTGCTTGCTCAAATTGGCCGGCCTGACGCGACCTCGGCTGAGACCCAGGCTTTTGGTGAAAGGTTCAAGTGCGATCGGTGTACAGGTGGCCCGCCTACGACTTGGGATCGTTTGGTGAGTTTGATTCCAGAACCTGATCAAATGTTTACCGAATATGGTCTCCATTATAGGTGCAGCATTATACTCAGGAGCAACGTCAATGGAAGCAAGCGCTGGAGAAGATACCAGCTAACTCCAAAATCATATACCGCAACACACATGAACTCGGACCCGGAGATCCGAGACCGTTTGCACGCTTGGTTACGCCACAATCGGGTCATGCTTTCCACAACACCAAGCCAATGATGGAGTGCATCTGGTGCGACAAAGTAGGCATATCGTCTCATTATGAACACGTGAAACCGTCCGAGCAGGATGTTCAGAGCCCTCTTGCCAGGCATTTGAAGAACGTGTAAGTAGGATTCTGTTTCTGGTGCTGGTGTTTCGTGTTGATTCGATTCCGGGTAGACATGGCATCGCCAACCCCGAAGAAGATGTGCATTTCCGCAAGTGGCGGAACGAAGTACGCTATAGGGCTAATCATATCGATAGTGATACCGAGGACGAAGATGAGGAGGATTATGATGAGGATGATTGTTATGATGAGGATGAGGAACTGTGTGCGTATGAACAGTACTATGGAGATGGCAGCGAGAAGGGCGATGGCGAAGAGAACGAGGAGACTGGTGATGAAGGGAGCGTCGACATGGGAGACTTGACGGATTAAATACCTATGCGTTTTCAGGCTTCGATGGGTCTGAGTTTAATTGTACCTAAAGCTTATTGAAATTTTTATTCTACGAGAATTATCAAGTGTTTGTTCATCGGTTGTAGCCAGTTTCAGATCCTGCTCTCCCAACAAGTTGTTATTTGTTTGTGAACGCTTGCCTTGAGGAGGTACGGGGGAGGTGTATAGCCACCTGTACATCGTCTCCTTCCCCCTCCCTTCCCTGACTATCACCGAACTTAAACTCGGCTCTTTTGAATACTATCGTCGAAATACAACTTACGGAGCTATAGTATTCAATACCACTATTCTGTAGCCTTCTTTTCTCCGGATTATTTCCTCATACCAACAAATTTGTTTTGATAACGGCACCGATCAGGTATGGCGGGGGGAAAGCGGAAGGCGAGAGTTAAAAAGCACGATCGAGTGGAGTCCAAGGGTGAGAACATAGGTATCCCCCGATGGTGTACACTCATAGTAACTCTAAACACTTAGAAGCAGCTACATGTAGCTAGGGGCAAGGACGGTTTAACTGTTGCACGGGTGAGTTGCATCCTCGAAATAACTAGGTGAATTGTGCACCTCCTTCGAGCCCTCCATACTTTCAAGAAAACGAAAGCGATAATGTGTGCAAATTAACGGAAGTCGTTTTGGATCTACGCGACAGCATAGGACCTCAAGATTCATGTACGAAAGAAATCAAACGAGAAGTTTTTGAAACGAGTCCGCGATCCTCTTCCTCGCATCTCGCCCCAGAGCCCGGTTCCGCGCCTTGATATTGCTGCCCGAGTGTTTAGCCAAATTCTCGATCATGACCGAGCAAAAGAACCAGCAGTTCTCCTGATGTCAAACATGACGATTGTGAGAAGTTTACTCTACTTCGAGTCAAAATCTTACCATCGGAAGTGTATAAACCATAGACTCCTTGCAAAACGCCTCCAACAACTTGGACAATGTCCAAAGACTAGGTTGTTGTACCGACGAAAATATGATATGCTCCATTACCTTGGCGTCTTCAAACGACAAATCTGGCGAGGCAGCTATAATCGCAGTGTCATCCGGAACAAACGTTGAAGAGGAGCTCGTGAACCGGTTTCGAAGTCCGGTCGATTTGATCATATCGGCTTGAGCTGCGCGTTCGAGGCGGATCCACCGAGAGGTAAGCTGCGGCGAGTGGACTTGGAGAATCAGATACTCGTGCCTTACGCCTCGGCGGGATTTGTAGCAGGTCATTGAGATAACCCGGGAGTGAGCGGATGCGGTAGGTTGATCTTGCATGACCGTGTAAAAGTCAACGAGAGACATTTTGATTGGGACCGCGAGCGCATCCCAGACGCTTTGAGACGTGAGACTAGTGGACACACGCTAGAAACGCTCATGAGTTTTCAGGTATATGTGTAGCGTGGAAGTTTGACTTACGATGCTTGAAAGAGGGATAGATACGGAGGTCGAAGTCGTGCTCGTAGGCCGTTGTGCTTGACGTGTTGCTCGAACGAGTACCTTCTTTTTGATTGAGAGCAGATAAGTAGAGAATGATACTCATGGAAAAGAGACTAAGTACCTCGTCATATGATGGTGTGTAGTAGCTCGGTAGTAGTTGTTGCTCCACTAACAATTGACTTTCCGGTGATTGAAACTGATAATAAACGACAAAGAATACCGGTAAGCTTGCCTCTCAAAGCTGATTATTTAATTGTTTTTCATACCCTCTGGGTTTCCGATAAGCGGACATTCCAGTCAGATCATGGTTCAAGCTCATCTTAGCTTCTAGAGTACGTACCTCCTGGAGAACACACTGATGCATTAGACCTTACCGTGTTTCCGAAATTAATAAAGTTTTGCTTACATCCTACCCGCCCGGCAATAACCAAACGATGTCAGTAAGATGTATTGTCCGCATCGATGAGGCTAACGCGTACTATCTATGCGATTGTTTGACATGAAGTATTAGCTTCTCCTGCTTTGTTCAACAGGCGAGTCATACGGTAGACTACGCACAATCTATTGTAGTGTTGTTGCGGACGTCAATGCATGAAATTAACGTTGTCGTAACAATGTCTAATCGAGGAACGTACAATCTATATTTCCCAAAGGATTGATAGTTAGGCTGAACGAGTCCATATATCGAGCTACTTACATCCTAAATACAACATATGTTTAAGTCATCGCCGTCTAAGTAACAGGGTAGTGAACATATGAAGTGAAACTTACCCCCTGCATGATCCAACAAACGCTCCAGTAAGCAGCCCGAACCAGGTGATTCCAGGCGCTTGCACACTCACCGGCTGCCGCAAACGAGTTTAGGTGAATATATGCGCGACTCAGCCAGCTAAGCGAGTGAATTTTTCATACGTACCAGCTTCAAGTGCGAGGTCATTAGTACAATCAGGTACTCAAAAAGGCGTCTAGGTGACGAAATGGATCTTACCAGCTAAATAGAGTAAGATGCGCATTTGAAGATGTTATGGAGGCACGGACCTTCTGTATGGTATGGGACGAAGTCCGCGGCCAAAGCAATGGTTGAGATACTCTAATGATTAACTGTAAGCCGCATACGTTTACTCACATACTGATAAGGTACGAGCACAGGAGAGTTAAAGTTTTGAATCGAACATTGATTAGATCATGATATGTGGCTGAGCTCACGTACTATTTAGTAGGCTTAGGTTAGCACCGTGGGACAGTTGTAAGGTTGATAGCTTACTAGCTGAGACCATGACCACGAATCCATTCAGGCAGGCAACAGTTAGGAGTGAACAGAAGTTTCAACTTTACACTCACGTCCTGAATTTGGCGGGGTTTGTAGTGATCAACTGAGATGTATGTTATGTTTGCTTACTGGCTACCTCGGCGGAGCCCGTCAGTGGTTAGCTATTAGGAAATGAGTGGTTGAAAACAGGGCGTGCATTCTACAAGGTAAATGAAAGGTGAGGATGTAAAGGCTTAGAACTACTGCTGAATCATAAACCTACTATCTTTCGTCAAAAAAAGCCATTTGTAAGCCTGATATGTCCCTTCGGAGGATAGACTTACTTCCTAAAACCGAACTTCGATTAGCGTGTGCAATAATCACGTGACGAGAACAACCTCACATACTACGTGCCCGCCACCAGTGGTTTGATTAGTTAGAATTAGACCAGATTGTGACTACTGGTTTCACGTACATACTATAGAGACCGTGAGCTAATTTCCACCGAGTATATGCGTTTACCCACCGTCTACAGGCGCAAACATGCCAAAATGACGCTCAGCCATAATATCTGTTACATGTAGCTCAAATCGAACACGCACATGACCCTAAAAACCAGTCAGCGCTCAAATACGTGCATCGTTATGAGCTTATCTTAGGTTGCCTACCATCTGTAAGTATGCCAGGTATTGATGCACCCGTAAGGTCGCTTCAACGTTTCTTCCAAAGAATTAAACTCACTGCCTGAAATGGCGTATCAATGAGTCTACCTCATAGATCATCGTGCGGAGCATGTCACATACCTCCTAAATCATGGTCCATGGGATCCCATTTAGTTCAACACGTTATAGATGGATACATTGAAGCTGATACTCACATACTGGATGGGGTATTTTATCGTTAATCACCTAGTTTGAATTTTGGATACTCGTAATGGCACACGCACCTTTTAATCAGTTCCCAGAATCGAACCTGTTATATTAGCCCTCGAGCATCTTTGCCTTTCTCCATGCATGTGCTTACGTATATCTAGGAAGCTGATGTCAGTGACCGCGGAATGACGCATGCGCAATCATATCTACTTGCCACATCATGGTCGTTAAAGCCTTTAATCTCCTAAAGAACACTGAGTCAACCGAAGGCATACCGGCTGAAATCCACCAACCATGTCCTCTTTGGCTGGTGGTACTAGTGGATCTTCGGGAGGGGCCGCCAATACGTTATACAGTCGTAATACGGAGTCTTATAGTGTGTCTACCGGGGTGCCCTGTGACCGGAGGCTAATCCAGTTCGTTAACTCGTGAGAGCGGAAAACTAGCGCTGGTGGCGCTTCGGCCTTGTGGCCATCGCCAACCATCGATTCACAGCCCTGCGGTTACTAAGCTGTTTTTATATCGACTGTTATGACTCCTTCAAAACCGTACCTTGAAGCTTCTGGTGCTTATAGAAGTTTACGACGCCCGAGTCAAATACTTTGATAGATGCTGGTATTTGGATCCTTTACTCCGCTCCTATGTTAACTTGATGTAGGCTTTCTAGAAGAACGGAGAAGTAAATAGATAAGGCACGAGTGGTAGGCACGTGGGCGAGGCTAGGGGCAAGGGAGGGGTGCATGTGGTGATGAGCATCACTTACGAAGGTTCTTTAGTTCCAAACCTAGAAAGCGGTGCCAAGATCTCTGAATGTGATGAATACGTGCTCACACCCTGCATGTCGTCACTACTGGCCATACTTACTAATTTATTTGGAGGGCGCGCACCCCTCCAAGTCACTTTTATGTAGTAGATAACGAAAAAGGCCGAGACATACGAGCTATAAATCACTATCAAACCATGGCAGAGATTTGCACTGCTCGCTTTTGAGGGCTGTTGTGTTCTGTAGATCATCGCATCGTTCTCCTAGTACCCAGAGAGCTTTCAACCGTCTATTCACCATCTATTTAGTACCAAGACCCCTAGACTCTACTCTAGGACTATAATCATACAGGCGTTGGGCATGGTCACGTCTCCGCCGAATAAGCGTCCAATTACTTACAGTCAGTATCAGTAACAAAAAAACGAGACTTCACTGGAGTATTATCTAGATCGGCACGGAAGAGAGTAGTAGTAAGTGCCAGTAACGCATAAGGGATATAAGTCAAGCAGTATGTGTCCTAAGAGCGCTTAGTCATGTGAGCTTGTGGCCTTCTAGGTTGATGAAGGAACTAAGCGGAGACTGGTAGAACTTGAGATTTTAGTAATCCACTTGGTTTAAATTAAAACTGGCTGAGCTGCTATCCTCCCAGACTAGTTTTCTGGGCTCTCAGGCGCATATATCCTCAATAAGGGTATATCAGTCCGGTAAACGGAAACTAGCTTAGACAACCATCCCTAGTATTCAAGCTGGGTGTTTCTGGGATAAGATAGAGCACGCAGTGACCCATGAATGGATATCTCGCCGACGATATTCGGGCGTTTGTTTTAAGGCGTCTCCGGTAGAGGTGAGGACAGCAATTCGAGAACTCACACAACGTTCCCTGTTCGAGAGGGCAGACCAACGGGTGTGAGGTCCAAGCTATTTCTGAATCCTCATGTATGACATCCACAGGCATGCATGATTAAACTACTTAGAAAAGCTATATACGCAGGATCTTCCTTCCATCCTATCCAGCAAGCTGAGCCGTCTCAAGCTGCCGGCGTCACGACATTCATCTCTATAAACTCGTTACTCGAGTCTTCTTCATCGTCATGGGCCCTAGTCGCAAGAAGGAGTCTGGTACACATACAAGCCCATATTGTTGCTGTGAGGCTGCAAACAAAAATCGGTTACCAATATATCAAATACTATGAATAAATCCACTCGCCCAGAGTTATCAACCAAAGGGCCAGCTCGTATAAAGAACGAGCCAGCAATCACAGTCTGTAGTAATAGTCCGACCACGGTGTAGAATACGGCATCACTGATAATCAAGATCGCTGTTTTATATACCATAATGCCGGCGTCAATTTTTTAACTCGCCTGCGAATTAAGCTCGTTAAAAGTGGAGTTCGCATCGTTGAGCGCTGTAGCTGCCACGGTTTATAGACCGCTGTTACAAAAAGAACCGTTTGCACTACCAAAACGATTAGGTGAACTATGAATGGCCCAGTGGAGGGCTGGCGTGGGCATCCTGGAATGAAACCGATTGCTAACGGCAGGGGTTAGGATACACTCAGTATCGTCGCAATCCTCCGCCAATATCTACAATACCTTTATAAAGCACTGCCCGTTTCTTCAATGACCATCATAGAAGCATCGGAACTGGCGCAAGTAATCCTTGTATCTGGTATACTCACCAATATTGCCACGTTAATTGACGCAAAGCTACCAATATAAGCTAGAGAGCATCCTATGAACAAAAACCTGGAGTAGTTCAAATAACTTATACTCTGGGCTGATATAGCGACTTACGCGGCCTTCCATGGTCTATGGCAGGTTCGTCCCATTGCCTTTTTAGATCCACGGTACACTTATTCGTAAACGTATCCTACCTAAGCGAATGGATTGCCCAAATCCGAGCGATGAGAATACCTAGGAGCTTGTGGTTTAGCTTCAATTCGCAGGTAATACTTCAGCATACACCTACTTGACACAAGTATCATGCAACTGCACATCACGTAAAGCTGAGAAAGCCAGAATATAACGCATCTAGTTATCGCAGTAGCAATTAATTTAGCTAGAATGCGAGAACGTGACAGCCAACTAATAAATACACTTACGTCTGAAGTGTGCCCCAAACAGCTCCCGTTGTAAGTTGACAAGAAGGGTGGAACCCCATACCTTCTGGAGAAAACCATAGACAAATAACACTGGATTACGCGTCAATCGTGTTTTTCCGATTGCAGTCAAGTAGTATACATACTTGGGATATGTGTGCTACATTATTATATATGTCAAAGTTTTCTTAGCGGTCGCCGATCCCTATAGCCCAGGCTGAAAACATACATCAACATCAGAACAGCTATCAACCTATTTGCATGAAATGCAATTCTGCCATAGGACCAACGGGTCCCCCATATATGTTTAATCTCGTCAAAGATAGTGTCCAGGACTTCGCAAGTGAAGATCCCACACGCGGCTACTAAATGACGAATTGCCACTCTGGTTAACCACAGCGGCGTCCAAAGATGCAAAACACCTACCGGCGAGGTATCTTGTCGATTGGCTCACCTCGAGCAATTCCACCATTGTGAGCTGAGATTGAAGGCTCATCTTGAGGTTTCTAAACTGCTGGCGGATTTGGAAGAAGGGGCGTGATACGATAGCCAGGTCACGCAACAAGACGAGGGCAGCGTTGGGCCATGTGTTATATGGACGACCTAATATCTATTGGAGCGGTTAGCCACAGCGAGGATACAGAGCCAAACCACCGAAGATTCAATATGTCTAATTCTGTAGTGATCATCTAGCGTCAAATCTTACGAATGCACCAACGAAACCTACCGTAGCTTCAGTCCACAATCTGTCCCACAAAGGTAGCATTGACACCATGATCTGATAAGCCTGTCAGTGTGACCGATACTTTTTACTGCCCGTTATATTCGCTCCACTCAGCCACCGGGGCTGAACGGCCGAACTGTCAGTGGCGCATCACACTAGGACCAAAGGTTAGGTTCAACGAGTCCGGTTGAGTAGTGTACCGGGCTACCCGGCGGATGCTGCGAGTTTCTGATTGCGCCAATGGCCTTACAGGGAACGGATCTTCCTCAAAGGACGGTGTGAACTTAGTGGACTGGTGAGTTTCAACTCATGGCCACGTGTGAGATCCGGGTCCGGGCGGTCGCCACATGATTACTTTACTACCCGCATTAACTTTACGTCTCTAGCGGACTCTTGCCACCGACGAGCATTCACTTCCTCCAGAGGAGTACCGTAAAAGCGAGGCTTTATGAATAGCAGAAGCTCATGAGCACCTCTCATGATCCCTGGCACATTGCTCTGAGCACTGGACTGGGCTTGTACGCAGTAGGAGCTATGTTCCAGTTAGCATACATGCAGCTTCGTCTGATGTCTGAGCCTTTAAACCTTTATAACCTGCATTCAAGCTAACTTTTTCATATATACGAATCCATGCACCCGACTGGGGGGCGTTAGCCTTAAACCGATCTATCTTATTGGTTTGGCCACATCTCGCTTAGCCTCACCTTGCAAAACATTGACTGGATGCTATTTTTGAGCTTGAAAATCTACCATGTATATACTGTAGCTTTTGATTTGTCGTCGAATGTAGAGTTGTGCCTCGCGTCCTTGCTTTCACAACCACTCAAAAAGTCAGCAAACTACGTATACACAGACGCAAACAATACCTTCGTACAACATATTCGGATACCGGAACGGTGGACATTTACATTAGTATGTCTTTCAAAAGAGATTCTGGAAGCGTTGAATTATTCGTTTTCTCGCCGATTTACCCAGTTGCGCGTGTCAAAGCTTCATTCTGATGTTGAACCGATGGGCGAGGTTTTCAAGGACAACTGAACACAAGAACCAACAGTTTTGCTACGGGTGGCGCGGCTCTTTTCGGTATACTTAATGGCGTAGACAGAAGCTTAGAACGTACCTGAGACAAGGCTGTGTACCACGGTGCTTCTTCACAAAAAATGTCGAGTAGCCTCGCCAAGGTATGCAAACTCGGGGATTGATGACTGAGGTCCAAGTGTTGCACCTTCTCGCCGTCTCTCGCAATGTCACCCGTTGACGCGACTGTAGCCTCGTCTTTTGGAGTGAGCGTTGATGAATTGCTGAATATTTGAAAGCTATTTTTAGCGTTTAAAGTGGCACGTTCCAAGCGGATCCATTGGTATCGCCCATCATAAACTGCAACCTTAATCACTAGATACTCGTGCCGCACGCCAGTTGGTTGTCGATAACAGGCGATAGAATGAACCCAAGCTTGGTTGTCGGATGTCGATGTGAGAATGATATCACATAGCTTGGCGATCGGCATCTTCCATGGTACTGGAAGATTATGGAGAATAGCATTTGCGTGTTGCTAAAAGACTGGGATCAGGTACTGAGGTTTCGCTTGTATGCCAGAGAGACTTACCATGCCCGAGTCCCGTCCATTCTAATCGGCCGAATCTTAGTATAAGCTATATGTTGTTGCTATCGCTCTACGACATACGTACCTCGAAGGCTGGAGTACATCAGGAAAGTGGGAATTTGCTGACCAAGAGCTTTAAAGTGATGTGAGAAAACCACTTGCCTTATGGAAGCAAACCCAGTACTGTCCAGCCTACCCAGCGGTGAAATCAGCACATCCCACACATCCCACAAACCACCCACATCACCCAAATGTCAGGGCCTGGATTTACATCACTGGAAAGCAGTTCAAATCACACCCAAATCACCCAAATCACTCAAATCACCAAAATTTTCAAAATCTCCCAAATCACTTGAAAGCACTTGAAATCACTTCAAATTTCTCAAATCACAATTTCCTTTTTTGGAAAATTCCTTTTTGGGAAAAAATGAAAAAATGTCGGAAACAATTGGAAATTCATCTAAAAACAATTGCCCTAAGGAGGAATTGAACCGGTGACCCTGACAGATATGGATTACATAATCAAGCAGGTAGGAGCACTAACCACTAGGCTAACCGGGAGGTACCTGTAGAGCACCACAATGGTACATACCTTTGAAGGGCAGGATTTTGTAACAGCATTTTCACCCCCAAGATGCAAGATATAAAATCGGCAAAAATCAGAGGTAGGTAGCCCCAGGGGTCTTCTAGGTGTGTGCACTTGATGCAGGGCTAAGGGTACAGTTGCTGGAGCATGAAAATTGAAACAAAACTGTTTCAGCTCTGGCGGGCTCAAGCAGCAAGGTAAAAAACTGGAAAAATGCCAGACAGTAAGAGTAGGCAAGGATGCAGGTGCTAGGCATTTTTGGAGATTTACAACTTGGCTTGGGGCTTCTGAAGAAATTGTTGCCCCTTTGTTCACTTCAATGCTCCTCAGCAAATGTAGGACTAGGCTTACAAAAAAATGCCCTGAGCTGCGGTAGGTGAGTTCTATTTTTACATATTTATGGTCAGATTT
>WSTH01000095.1:0-41791 GCA_019616345.1 Ceratobasidium sp. 395 | reverse complement strand
TGGGCGCTTCGCTAATCATCTAACTGCTTACGTGTCTTGTGATATCACATATTTGCCTCACTTGCATACTCCCACCACCATGCTCGACCATTGCTCTATCTCCCACAAGGGTAAGTTTTGCCTTATTTCTATTTCTTGAAGCTAAATATGCCCCAGGCGGCGCTGTCCTCTGGTCCCGCTCATTTACGCCAGCAGCATCTGCTGTAGCGTCGTCTGCGGCCTCGCCGGTCAATAGCCTCATGCGTGAGGCCATTATCCAAGACCGCGCCGAGGACACGTTTGAAAAAGATGGATATGCGATTAAATTCAAGTTTGTTAACGACCTCGAGCTTATCTTCGTCGTATGTCTACACTTCTATTACATTACTTTTCATCCAGCTAACCAATTTTCAGGTCGCATATCAGCGCATTCTCCAACTCACCTACGTCGATGACTTGCTTAATGTCATCCGCACTGTTTTTGTCGACATGTTTGCCCCATTCCTCAAAACCTTCCTCGCTTCGGTCCACGCTTCAGTTGGAGTTGCAGCAGCTGGCGTAGGCGCTCTTGCACCGCAGTGGGACTTTAAGACCCAGCTCCGTGACTGGGACGCTACATTCGATAAAATTTTGCGCTCGCTCCAGGATAAAGCATCTCAGGTCGGTCCGTTCACTACCTTACTCATGCTTTCTGAAGCTCATCCATTTCTAGGATAGGAAAGCCCGCCTGAAGCCCGCTCCACGAGCAGCCGCCCCGGTTACCCCTCCTTCGGACGATCCATCCACAGGTACACGTATACCACTATCCGTACCGTTCAACCTCTAACCGCCTTCCAGTCCCCACTCTCAATGTCGACTCTCCAGCCGATGGAGAAGAGATAGCACGCAACGTACAAGCCCTTAAATCCCGCCTCAAAGGTCGACCCGGTCCAGGGGCCCGCCGCAGCCCCCGAGTCTCGCTCAAGAGCGGGACAGCGAGCAGTGTGGGAGGATCCGAGTGAGCCAATCACGTTGCTTTTCTCCCTCCCCTCGTCATCTCACCTCGTTCCATCTCATCCAGTTCGGAAACCTCCCACACTCCCAAAAAGAAACCAGCCAAGGCCGCCCGTCGCTGGGCCGACTCGGCTCTGAGCGCTGAAGATATGGCTGCGCTCGATTATAGCTCTGCGCCCGGAGCTGATTCGGATATGGATCATACTCCACGGCCGGTTGACCTTACACAGCTCGTAGACGAGTCGAGTCGTGGAGCTGTTGGCGCAAACGGACTCTATGAAGTAAAGGATCTGGATATGTACGGTGCGACGGGTGTCAAGGATGATGAGACGGAGGATATGATTGCTCGGGCGCTAAGCAAGGCTCAGACCGGAAACGACGCAACTGCGGAGACCGGTACCAAGAGCGCTTTTAGCGCTTTGGGAGGGCTGTTCTCGAGGTTCACGGGCGGAAAGGTCTTGACGGCCGAAGACCTCGAGCCTGTGCTCGGCGGGATGAAAGAGCATTTGATGAAGAAGAATGTGGCCAAGGAAATTGCGGACAAGATCTGCGAGAGTGTTGGAGAAAGCCTCGTTGGAACCCGCGTCAGTGGATTTGGGAGTACGTATTATCTTCGACTCGTTCATTCCTCCTCTAACCACCACTCTGCTAGGCATCAAATCTGAAACTCGCAACGCGCTTTCCGCCGCAATCACTCGCATCCTCACACCCAAAACCTCTACCGACCTCCTACTCTCCATCCGCGCTCGCGCCGCCGCCGCCACCACTCAAACCCCCACGCCCTACGTAATAACCTTCGTCGGCGTCAACGGCGTCGGCAAATCCACGTCCCTCGGAAAAGTCGCATTCTGGCTCTTGCAGAACAACCTTCGCGTACTCGTCGCTGCATGCGACACGTTCCGAAGTGGAGCTGTCGAACAGTTGCGTGTACATGTGCGGAACCTAGGTATGTTGCAGCAGAGCGGCAGCGGGGATAGGATCGAGTTGTACGAAAAGGGGTATGGGAAGGATGCTGCGGGGATTGCGCGCGAGGCGATTGCGTATGCTGGGGGTAAAGGGTTTGATGTTGTTTTGGTCGATACGGCTGGACGGATGCAGGATAATGAGCCGTTGATGAAAGCTCTAGCCAAGGTTCGTCCTTTTCATTTCTTTTGCTGAATTACTTCTCGACTTAATCGCGCGTGGATTAGTTGGTAGCAGTCAACCAGCCCGACAAGATCATCTTCGTCGGCGAGGCCCTCGTGGGGAACGAAGCAGTCGACCAGCTATCCAAGTTTGATCGAGCGCTGCGCGACTTTTCCGGTACGGGTACGGCGGGCAAAGGACGAGGGATTGACGGGATGCTGGTGACCAAGTGGGATACCGTAGATGATAAGGTTAGTTTACCGGCATCAGAATGGCTATACTTGGACTGACCGACGTGGATCACGCATATAGGTCGGAGCAGCTCTGTCGATGACGTATGTTACCGGTCAACCGATCATTTTCGTTGGATGTGGGCAGGTAAGAGTTTGCTGTAGTCCGAATAGGAACAAGGCTGACTGTTTGTTTTTGTAGACGTATACGGACTTGAGGCAGTTGCGTGTGCAGCATATCGTACAAGCTCTACTGAAGGATTAGTCTCGTATATAATACCACACGGTGTGTTTGTACAAGTAGCTATATGCGCAATAAAAGAGTCGGATTTGTATCTCTAGAGAATGCTGCGAACATAACGACCTTTTCTGGATTTAGGTTTTAGCCCGGCATCGCATGTCATCATCGCACCTTCTATCTTCCGAAACCAACCATCTCTACGGGCCGGCCGACTTCGCTCGCATACATATGTTTATAAATCAGGCCTACAAACTTGGCGTGATCACCGCTACCTACAACAATGTCCACCGCCCTACCTCCAGGGATATACGTCCCAGCCGTCCTCTTCTTCACTCCAGACGAAGAGCTCGACTTTCCAAGCATCAAAACCAACCTCCTTCGTCTCGCTCATGCAGGCGTCACGGGTGTACTCGTACAAGGCAGCAACGGCGAGGCGCAACACCTCTCGCGCGAAGAGCGTGCTATCCTCATCCGACACGCTCGAACTGTCCTTGACGAAGCCGGGTTCGATGGCAAGACTGAGGGGAAAAAGCGGATTGTGGTGATGGCTGGGACAGGAGCGCAGAGTACGCGCGAAACGAGGATCCTGTGCAAGGACGGGGCTGAGACGGGTGCAGAGTTTGCGTTGGTGCTGACGCCGAGCGTATGGCCTCCGCTGATGAGCAAGGAGGCAATCATCAAATTCCATCAGGATGTGAGTCTATTTTTGATTCGCCGTTGCTGCGAGGTGGAAGACTGACCGCGAGGTGTAGGTTGCGGACGTGTCCCCAATCCCAATATTGATGTAGGTGCTAGGTCGTGTTATCGTGGAAAAATGGACTGAACAAAATAATTTGGATCCTGAAGATACAATATTCCAGTTGTTACCGCCGGAATCGATTTAGTACGTCCCGTATACCCCGCATATATCTCATAATATCAAACGTATCAAACATAGGACTCCACTACCCTCTCTATACTCGCTCAACACCCAAACATCGTCGGTGCAAAGCTTTCGTGCGGCCAGATCAACAAACTACACCGGCTCGCCAGCACCCAACCGCCCACATCTTTCGCACCGTTTACAGGTCGCGCCGATACCCTGGTTCCGTCTCTGGTGTGCGGTGCGCCAGGCGCGATTGCAGCGCTGCCAAATATTGCACCGAAGGCGCACGTTCGAGCGTACAAACTCTTTCGAGAAGGCAAGCTGGGCGAGGCGATGGAGATACAGGTGATGATATCTCATGCGGACTGGGCGATCGCTTCGACTGGAGGTCCGGTTGCCGGTGTGAAAGTATGTACATTAGTTAGGTGCAGATCGACTATCATACTGAAAGAGCACAGAGCATTATATCAGAGCATTTTGGCTACGGAGATAGTAGACCTAGAGGGCCATTGTTGCCGATTGACATGCAGGCTCGGGCACGAAGCAATGAAGGCGAATGGATGCGCAAGTTGATCGAATTTGAGAAAAGCCTCTAGATACTTATGGACGATAAAGTGTAATAACGTCGAGGATTAAATACGAGTATTGAAATCGACCACCAAGCAGTTAGGATCACCTATGCGCTCTCTCGAGGGAGGATCAGGCGCTGCACTCATAGATACCGTTCAAAGTGAGGCCGGTTAGTATGCTCACAACTGCACACTCAGCGCTTGTCCTTGACTTCTATTGCGGGACTTGTTGTGAGCACACAAATTCGACGTCTCTTGATCTTGTTATAGCATATACTCTTCTCTAAAGAACTTACTCTGGAGTAGTCTTGCCTGCTGGCGAAAAGATGAAGTGTCACTACCCTGCGACACCCCAAGTAAGGATTATAGCGGGGACATAGTCTCTCAGGCGCTAGTGAGTAGAGGCGTAGAGTCCGGACGATGAAAATTGGACTCGGGTTTGATGAGCTTTGACAGTTTGGATTGGGTCTTTAGCATATCGGCTCGTGATTTCTCTCAAATTCGTCCAAGCTGCTACTATTTTCTTGTTTTATAGGAATGAGTATTAGCCTAATCCGTACAACTCGTACGCGATTATACCGGTTTGCAAAAGGGTTCGCCAAGCGCCGAAAAAATTTGTCGTTCGGTTGGGAGCTCTGAACACGAAAATCGATTTTACTCAACTATTCTGGTCGTAAGCTACGAGATAATGGTATATTCGTACTCACATCAATTTTGCGCATCGATTGACGGATACCATGTACAGAAATATGGGGTAATCAAGAACTTGATCATTTTGCGAAGAGTCACAGTACTGCAACAACAAGATGAGTGACAGCTCTGCAAGCTCTCATAGGCATTCTTTCTAGCTTTTTCAATAAGTGTGTCAATTAAGGGACGCAGTGGGCTCGTTGTAGGCCAGATACACGCACTCGTTGACCCCTGAACACCTTCCCCCGACTATCTCATGCCAGAATAAGCGTAAGGCTTAGCGACTCATAAAAAGACCTCTAGACACCTCAATGATTGCTTATTCAAAGAATCAGCTTCTCCTTTTCGTATTTGAATGTGGATTCACACATTTTAGTAAAATAACTAGTTTTGTAACCACTTCGTATTTTTGTACATGATATCCGTCAATCGATGCGCAAAATTGATGTGAGTACGAATATACCATTATCTCGTAGCTTACGACCAGAATAGTTGAGTAAAATCGATTTTCGTGTTCAGAGCTCCCAACCGAACGACAAATTTTTTCGGCGCTTGGCGAACCCTTTTGCAAACCGCAGTAATGCGCGCTCGATCAGCGCTCGATCGTTTCCGCCAGCCGGACTTAGCCACAAATGACCGAGGCGCTAAACTGCCGCGTGCCTGAACTGGTATCAGGATATCCCTTACCCCTTCTCGTCCATCACCCGACTGCGATTTCTAGAAGAGTATTGTGATGACACCTCAGCAGGCACCTGGAGGTGGGCGAGGGTTCCGGCGCCGTCTTAAAGGTACTTTCTATCTGATACGTTTCGGTGCATGTTGAGACCAATCTTGCCCCGGTCTAGAGATCAAGCTTGAACCCGATAAATCAGCATACGAGATCACCATCGGACTACAAATCGATGGTGTGAGGGTCCACAAACTACTGCGAACGAAGAAAGGACAACGCCTGCATTGGGATCAACTGCGTCTACCATGGTTAGTGGGCTGGGCTACACATATTGCGTCTTACGTAGTCACACTCGCCCTAATTTTGTAGCGATATCTCTGAACACTCAACGATCACCCTTCAAGTTACCGAAATACACTCGTTCTGGACGGAACGGGTAGGAACAGCTTCTTGTCTTGCATCTCAGCTAATCCATCAAGATGAGGTGTCAGTAGGTACGGGCATATTTCAAGACATCAATGATGTGCCTTTGAATCTAATAAAGTCTGTGGCAGGATGCGAAGACAACATGTTTCAAGTACAAATGACATTCCTTGGTGAGGAGGAGGTGAGCGCTTCGAACACAGGATCATGATGCTTATATTTAGCAGCGTGTCAGGCGAAACGAGGATACTTGGAGGCGCTCAAGAAGGTCGAACAGATGGAGCGGCAGCCAGGCCTACTCGAGAGAGCAGGCAAAGTCGGCAAGGCGTTCAAAACGCTCCTTGACCTTGGAAGCCTCATGGCCGACGTAAGTCCTGGGTTTATATGTATGATAGCCTAAGTTATAAAGCTCCGCTACGTAGCTGGATCCTACGGGTGGTGCAGCAGTAGTGTTCTCGGTTTGTACGAAAGCATGGGAGGTACGTATAAAACACTGAGGAGCGTGGCTAGCGTCGTGACCACACCCCTGCAACCTACCTAGCACCTCGAGCAGCAAGAGAGTCAAGACGCGGAACTGAGCGAACTCGTCAAGCGCATGGCACGAGCAATCCCGTCGATCAAGTCTCTCGAGGACAAGGCAGGCAGCGATTTGAAGGAGACGCTGATGAACATGCTGAACCTGATCGAGGATGTATCTGTGTTCATCCTGAGTACTCAATCGCGGAGTTCCTTCGGTGAGTTACCCAACAGCTGAGATAGAGCTGATCCAACCAACCATCGTCCGACCAGAGCGAGCGATACGAGCTGCGGTCAGCTCACACGTCTCAGAACAATCGCAAACATATATCACGAAGTTCGAGGAGCTTGGCAAAGAGCTCATTTTGAGGATGGGTACACAAAACCTTCAGACTGGGGAGATAGTACGTGAGTATGTGGAAGTAGAGAGCAAACGTGCGGAAACAGAGAGTAAGCACAGGGACTACGACGAGTTGAGCTGCATTAACGGAACGTGGCCCTGTATGAGCAGGGACGAACGCGAGACTACGTGAGCTGAAGCCGGCTGACTTGGCTAGTTACGACCCCAATCGAAAGTGCCTTGTTGGTACCCGAATCAGCATCATAAGCGAGCTCACCGACTGGGCTCACAAGTCGGACACTGGACCACGCCTCGCTTGGGTCCACGGGCTAGCTGGTCTTGGCAAGAGCTCTATCGCCACCTCTGTGTGCTTTCAGCTCGATCATCAGCGTGCTCTGGCGTCCAGCTTCTTCTGCAAACGTGACAGCCCCGAGCTTCGTGACCCTCGGAGGG
This sequence comes from Ceratobasidium sp. 395, assembly GCA_019616345.1. NCBI lineage: Eukaryota > Fungi > Basidiomycota > Agaricomycetes > Cantharellales > Ceratobasidiaceae > Ceratobasidium > Ceratobasidium sp. 395. Next base: position 34,697 of record WSTH01000095.1, on the reverse strand, counting down.
TTCTGACGACTATCATATATGGACTTGCGTTGCGCTGGGAAGCCTACAAAGACGCAGTGGCTGGCGTAATCACAGAGGATCCCGAGCTATACCTGAAACACATTCAGCCATTGTATGAGTCGCTAGTGAGTAAGCCGCTACAAGGCTTGGCTGGAGCGAAGCGGCCAGCGGACATACTCGTGGTCGTAGTCGACGCGCTAGACGAATGCGGCGATATTGTCACTCGAAAACAGCTACTTGCCTGCTTACGAGGCATGTCGCAGCTTGAGCCCTGGCTGAAGATCATCGTTACAAGCCGCCCAGACCAAGACATTCGAGAGTTCTTCGGATATGCGGGAGTAGACTGGTACACGGAGTACAACGTGCTCAACTATGACGCCATGGACGATGTTCGCGTTCTGATCGACGACCGTCTAAAAGAACTGACGCAAGCTGAAGGCTGTCCAAAAGACGCAGTGGAGCAACTATCTCTCCGTTCGAATGGACTGTTCATATGGGCGCAAACTGCATGCCGGTTCATCCTCGATGGCTTTGACCAGCACAAGCGTTTGAGCCAGATCTTGGCAGGCACGCATATACACGACTCGTCTGCCGACTTAGACAAGCTATATACCACTGCGGTGACGACTAGCGCGTTGGACGGCGCGGACGATAACATGGAGTACACCATGAAATGTCTGGGAGTCGTTGTTGTCACTGCGACCCGGACCCCTCTGTCAGTTTCTAGCCTTACTCGACTTCTCGATAGGCTGATACCACGCAAGGTTCTCGACCGCGTGCTGCACAGCCTGTCATCAGTACTATATATCGATCGGAATCATGGCGGGGTCGTTCGCGTTTCGCACCCTTCGTTCATGGACTACATCACCGACTCATCACGCTCAAAGCAGCTCTGCATTGACCTTGAGCAGCAGAACACCATACTCGCGGAGTGTTGCCTCAGGGTCATGAACGAAGGTCTCAGGTTCAATATGTGCGATCTGGAAACATCTCACCTGCTTAACAGCCAGGTTACAAATCTAGACAGCCGAGTTCGGTATGCAATCCACCCACACCTAAGCTACAGCTGCCTGTACTGGTCCAGCCACGTCGCCGACGCTCAGATAGACGCACTCAACTACTGCCTGCGACGGTTCCTATTCCAAACGCCGCTGATGTACTGGATAGAAGCGTTGAGCCTGCTTGGCAAACTGAGGACGGCACTATCCAGTCTGTTACAGTTCATGGGATGCAGTATACCAGTGGGTAGTAGTGGATCGCAACTCAATCTAACTATTGACCCAATAACACCATCTAGGACTGTATGAAAGACTATGTCGTAGTAGCCAATGACGCATACAGGTTTGTCATATCGTTCTACGATGCGATATCGAAGAGCACACCGCACCTCTACATATCCGCACTCGCTTTCGCGCCGAATAACTCGGGGATTGCACAGCGTATGCGGCCGGTTTTCTCGAAGCTACTGACTGTTGTCCAAGGCGCCGAGGCGGAGTGGACGCCGTGCCTGAGTAGCATATGGGTCGGTAGTCTAGTGAAGTGTGTCGCAGTCTCTCCAAACGGTCAGCGCATTGTCTCGGGATCTGACGATGAGATGGTGCGAGTGTGGGATGCAGAGACAGGCGATATGGTGCTAGGGCCGCTAAATGAGAATTCAGGTCTCGTTAGCTGCGTTGCGTTTTCGCCTGACGGTCGTTGGCTGGCCTCTGGCTCCTACGATAAAATAATCCGCATCTGGAATGCGGAGACAGGCGAGCCGAGGCTCGATCCACTCGGAGGTCACACAGACGTAATCAGATCAGTTGCGTTCTCTCCCGACGGCCACAGGCTTGTTTCAGGTTCCATGGACGAGACAGCGCGTGTGTGGGACTTGGAGACTGGCCAAACTATATTCGAGTTACGTGGCCACTCATACTGGGTGGACTCCGTCGCGTTCTCTCCCGATGGCCGTTGGATCACCTCAGCCGACCTCACATTACGTATCTGGGATGCACAAACAGGTCGACTGGTGCTCGAGCCCTTGCACAGTCATCCAGAGACCGCATGCTGCCTTGCGTTCTCACCTGACAGCCATCGCATGGTCTTGGGCTTCATGGATAGCACGATACGCATCTGCGATACAAAGACTGGCGGCATACTACTTGAGCCACTACGGGGGCACTCGAGCTGGGTGGGATCCGTTGCGTTTTCTACTGATGGTCGCCGTATAGCATCAGGCTCCGATGACAAGACTGTGCGCATCTGGGACGCGCAGACCGGAGATCCCATTACGCAGCCGCTAGACAACCATGCAGACCGAGTCACATGCGTTGCATTCTGTCCCAATGGTCGAGTAGTCTCTGGCTCGTGGGACAAGACCATACGCATCTGGGAGGTTGTCGATGAGGGCAAAGCAGGGTCATTCAATCAACCCAATGCCTCAAAAGGTCATTCAGATTGGGTGCTCTCCGTTGCGTTCTCGTCCGACGGTCGCTCCGTGGTCTCAGGTTCTGAAGACGGCACAGTGCGCGTCTGGGACGCAGAAACAGGCGAATCAGTAGGAGAGCCCCTGAAAGGTCACATGGATAAGGTGACGGCCGTCGCGATCTCGTCAAATGGCCGTTGGATTGTGTCAGGATCATGGGACCAAACGGTGCGCATCTGGGATGTGGCCACAGGAAACGCAACGCTCGAGCTGCAAGGCCACTCGAGTTGGGTGTCGTCTGTCACATTCTCTCCTGACTGCCGCTTGGTAGTCTCGGGCTCCGACGACAAAACAGTGCGCATCTGGAACGTAGAAACTGGCCAGGCCGTACTTGAACCGCTGAAAGGTCACTCGGACCGGGTGCAGTCGGTGGCATTCTCTCCCGACGGCCATCGGATAGCGTCAAGCTCCCGTGACGGGTCATTACGCATCTGGGACTCGAGGACGGGTCAAGCCATAGTAAGAACACCAGAAGCTAAAGTCAGCTGTGCGTGGTCTGTTGCATTCGATCCCAATGGTCACCGGATCGCCTTTGGTTCCGAGGACAGTACCGCTCACAGCGGAACCCTAAGCGTCTTGGATGTAGAGACAGGTGACACACTCTTTGGTCCCATAGAAGCGCACAACAGCCAGACACTATCCGTCGCGTTCTCTCCAGATGGTCGCTGGATAGCTTCGGCAGGGTCTGGTTCAGTGGGCACGTGTATACGTATTTGGGACGCACGGGCTGGGCAGTCCGTGCTCGAGCCGCTGCAAGGTCACACGAGCATTGTGACGTCTGTCGCGTTTTCTCCTGACGGGCGCCGCATCGTCTCAGCTGGCTCCGCGGACAAATCGGTGCGCATCTGGGATGTAGACCCTCGCACTCTATCAAACACTGCGAGCCCAAAGCACCTGCCTGGTATGTCTACCTATTTGGTCTTCGCGCAACTCGCTCATGTTATAGACGTGCTATAGGAACAGAAGTACCGCTTCTTCCACCGCATGAAGCGGGCGATAGGCTTTTAGTATCCGGCAGCCAACTAGCTCGTCGTACGCAGTCAGAGTTAGCTGGCTGGGTGACTTCTACGACGGGTGGACTTGTTGTCTGGCTCTCCTCAGAGTTGCGGGAGGTGGATGACTCACTGGTGTGTATAGCCTCACCACTGGTTCGTCGCCGAGTGATCATTGACTTCACTGAGTTTGTACATGGAGAGTCGTGGAGTTCGATCTACGATGGCTAGCTGTTCTTGAACTGTGCATAGTAACAGTGCGTGCGTGAATCCTAGTTACAGCGATTTGCATAAGTCTGTTGCGCAAGCGCCGAAAAATACGTCAGTAGGGGTATTCAGAGCTGCAATTCTGACTTGAGGAGCGTCGCAGTTTGCGACATCCACCTTGCTCGGGGTAAACATGTGTCATGTTTCTACAATCACCACTATATGTATATGTATTATCCATCATCCCATATGATGAACGGAAAATAGTTGTCTTGAATCCAGACGAGCCACTCTTTGATATAATATTCCGTACGCACTGTGGCCAGCCTTCATAAATTAATTGTCATCGTACATGCTTGTTCAGCTGGAGCGAGCCCGTGCTACTACGCTGCTTAGCACTGGGCGTTGTCCCTGTTTTTTCAGCTTCAAGATTCCAGCAGAACTCCTACCATATAGCAATGGAGAGGTATCAGTCATCAGCAAAAACCTGGGTCGGCGATAAGTCCTTTAAAGGGATTATCACCACCCACTTTTCTCCAAAGGTATTTGAATCTCGAGGGTATATTTAGAGCACTTTGAATCCTGCGGTTGGATTTAAAGTGCTTGGAATCCACCCGGTCTAACCCTATAAGGGAATATCACTATATATGGGAGTATGTCCTTGTATGGAAGCTTCCTTATTAAATCTTATATCACACATCTCACTTGTGTTTCCATTTCGGGTCAACTAAATATATTGCACATTTTCTGGTGCACGGTCTATAGTATATGTATATGTGTATATGTCACTCGGTTGCCCCGCCGCACCTGGGAGTGGTGGAGTGGGACTGCTCGGTAGCGTGGCTAAGATGTGTGTTGCGGGGCGGGCTCGGACAGCGCCGCGGCTTCAATCGGCGGCGTTGTTGCGCTGGATCGTTGAAATATGCCGGCGTAACGGCGGTATAATGAATGACTCCCGCACGAGCATGTGAGCGCATTCGACAAATACGAATGCTGATAAGTTGACGCAGCACAGCACGGCGACAAGCTAGTATGGGTGGTGGTGCGTTATCGTCAATGGCAAACCCGAGACATCAGGGAACTCACCGAGCATTAGGTAGACGCCGCACAAAAGCGCGGATGGCGCGATCGTGAAGGCACCAGAGCGCGCAACGCTTGTGAGCCGATTGGCACAATAATTTCGCTGTTACGACTTGATGTGGTGGAGCAACAACGTTTTTCCTCACGCGTCCGAAGCTGCAAACTGACATTTTTTCGGTGTTTGTGGAACAGACTTTTGCCAACCGCAATAATTCAACTATGCGTACACGCCGGTTATGCAACGTCTAGGTTACATGATGCGTAAATTGATAATATCTATGCTAACGCCAGTGTACGAGATACTTTGTACCTCGCGTATACCGGGGCTGTTGTGCAGATTCAAGCCAGGCTGTTAGCGTCTGGTATTCAGGATTTTGGAACGAAAGCGTTCGCATCGACAGTTGATTAGGGGATTCACTGTTGGTGAAACTAGAGCTCAACTGGTACCTCAACTAGACCCCAACTCGCGTTCGACTAGTTAAGCTAGCTATAATCCTTTTCTTCCCCTAGTTGAGCCTAAAGTTTCTCCTCTAGCTCATGAGATAGTAGTGCCCTGTATGAATTTCGTGTAAATGGTACGCATATAGCATAGATATCTGAACGTTTGGGCCCTGGTCGGGGCTTAATTGGTACGCCAACTCTCGGTCCAAGTTGGGACCTAGTTGATGTACCAGTTCAGGCCCAGCTTTCGAACCGTGAAACCCCCTATTGCTGATCATTGGCTTGTCGGCGATGTTTTGTTCTGGATGGACGGCGTCGGCAAAATGCCGTTCAATTGCACCAACGGGCTGAGGGCATATCAATCCAGAACTGCTATCGTTGGGCGCGAGAAAAAAGTGTGGGTGTGAAGGGACTGTTTATTCGCACAGATCGTGTCTGAAAATCTAAATGCATGGTTATGTCTCTTTGTCAAAAACCACTAGGTGAAGATCACATTTCCACTAGTCTGACTGTCTAAGGAGACACCCACCAAGTGCAAGCACCAGATTTAGACCCAGCCATATAAACCATGCGAACCATGCGAACCATGTGTTTCTAGGCAACGGTTTACCTGTCGATGATCGGCGCGAACTTCCAAGTGAAGCGTAAAAGGAACTGGCTGGTCCATTCGTCGCGCCTAGTGCTCGTCGATCCGGTGCAGCCTGTCGAGTAACGACCATATCTATTCTGCAAAAGTCACAACGCTCAGTTTTAGCACACACTCGGAACAAAAAACGAAGCTCTCACCTATATCTCATACACTCTCACTTGGTCCATGCTGGAGAAGTCTATGTCAAAATCCAAATCACCATCATGGTTCTTTTGCAGGCTCAACGGGCACTGTTGCCAGACGACACCCTCGGAACGATGCTGGGGACCGTAGGAAGAGCAAACACCACGGGCCGAGTCGCCATGCATTTTTGGAATGTCTGCATCGGCTTGAATCGGCGAGGGAGTATGGGCGAAAGACGATGTGAAGGGCAAATCTAATTATTCCTGCTAATATTGAGAGCGCAGACTCCATCGTGGCATGCTATAGAAGAAACTCCGGCTAGACTGTTTCCGTGCTGAGAAGAATCACACTTACATCAAAGCCCGAGCCCCCGTCTAAATGTCCTTAACAAGTTCGTAGGATTGAATCGGTGGAGTATATGCGGTGTAAAGGCTGAACTCATGGATCGCAGGGCGGTACAACGACCACAATATGCGCCGGGCCAACCAAAAAAACGCATCAGCATTGCAGACATATACGGCCCTCTCAACCACAGCAGCTTCAATAGCACTCAGATAGTCCAGTTGTGAGATGAATCATCCTTTGACACGAGTAGAGCATCGGACTCTTCCATAGACTTGACTGAACGGGTTGTTCCAAAGCAGGCCTCAGCACTACCTTTGTTCGTCCCCCCCACGCCATATGACAAGCTCGGGATAGAGACTCTAAAACGTCTACCGCGGGTGTGGGTGCGGGACAGTACCATCATTGGGAAGAGCTACATACTTCGCACTTGTGAGCGAGATGGTAGGAATGCAGATATCGAGTGATATGGACGTTCTCGTTCGGTTGAGCAAGTACTCCTCTAATTATGGGATTATGTATCATTGGTAATACCACTACCGTTGGACCAGGGGACCCTAGGGGGTACCCTGGTTCGACCCGCACCTCCTGCTCCCGACCTTCACCAGCTATAGGACTCCCCCTTCCCCCGTCTCCATCGTATAAAGCAAATCACACTTACCTAACGAACCACCAGGGAGTAACATAGTGAGTAGATAGGATAGATTGTGTAGTTGAGTAGAAGTCTTGAGAGCCAAAGGACGACTGGTACTCACTTACAGCTTGGTGAATCCCGTCTGTCATTTCACCGAAGGCTGAGTATAAGCCCGTAGGATCAGAATAGGTCGAAATAAGTTGCTTGCAAGGGCTAAAATATATACACAAGCCGACGAAAGTAGTCCGGCTAGACGCGAGCGTACACGGGGACTATTAGATGAAGTAAGATACATTAAATACTAACAACCGCGTATCCGCCATACGAACCAAATAACCCGATAACCCGACGAAGGCGACAGAACTTCTGCTTCCGCAGGCTTTGTTCGATCTGATCGATCGAAGATCAGGGCACGATGATCGACCAAGGCTGTGCGCTGACCTTGGTGAAATCGCCGTTGGACGCAAAAGCATGAAAATATTGATCAAGCCGGGTTGCATCCATTGGAGAATTGGAGGTTGACGGCTTATTACGTCTTAGCTTATCGTTTCAGTTGACTAGTCGATTCGCGTTGCACCATGCGTCAACTAAGGATCTAGTGCGGTGTCTGAGCTCGTGCCCATGAGACTGCCGCGGTGTGGTGCGAGCTTGGGGTACGTCTCGAGGGGCGCTGGAGGTTCAGGCCCTTGGTTCGAGGATAAAGCAAGGACATATTGAAGTGCGTTGGGTCGCCAGGCGTTTTGGTGGTAACCTCTTGGAATGTCTACTCCAGAGCATGTTCTTCGGTCGTGGGGGTCATATTGGTAGGTGGGGGTGGGTCGGTAGCTGTGATTAGTGAGATCAAGGCCTGTCCGAGTGTAGAAGTATTTTTTTCAAGACGAAGTGCCGGGCGACAGTGCTCATTGGGTCGGCAGAAGCTGAAAAAGGTGTGGATACAACTGGTGTAGTTTGCAGGTGATTTGTAGCCATAGGGGGTAGGGTTATGCTTGGAATTGACACGAAAGCCAGCGAAACCTCTAGAGCAGGAGCTAGAGGCGCCTTAGATGTGATATTTGAGGCGGGATGTTCACGGCGCGCGACAGGAGCGGGTATCGCATGCTGCGGCGCCTCGCTTATTCGACCTGCTCAGCGCTATGTGAGATAAATCACCCGGTTAGGCGAAGCGCAGGCGCACCCTCTACCATTTCCTCATCCTGGTAGTCGTTTAGCATCGGCGACTCGAGTGACTCGGGTGGTCAAAAATGCGCAGAGTTCTCTTCGCCGTCAGCGTTGCCGTTCTCGGTCGTCTGACTTGATCGTTTTCGTGGTAAAGGCGCGCCAAAATCCGCTCGTCCGTCCTGAGGGGCGGACGAACCCCAGCGGAAGCAGAGGACGTAGCGCCAACGGCACCGTTGCTGAACACGTTCGTGAGAAACTTGGGAATCTTGTCGATCGTGTCTTGGTGCTTCTTGTGTCGATCCTGAGCGGCCAGAGCCTCGTTCCACAGACGCTGGTTCGGTTCTTAGCTCGGAGTGTTTTGAGTTCGACAAAGAGCGACGTCGGGTGTTTCTTGATCGCAGTCAACGAGGAGTTGAGAATAGTCATGTCAAACGGGCCAGCCGACTGGTTTGCGCTGGGCGTCAGTCCGGCGGCTTTATTGTGCTGCGTCTCGTTCGCCGTAATGTCCGTGTCGGCGCCAGTCTTCTTGCGTATGATCGAGCATAATGGACCCGGTTGTTCACGTTGAAAGTGTGGGTTATGGAACTGCCAGAGCTCGGTCTTGGTGTCGTTTGGGAGCACGTCTTGTCAGCGGTGGGGAACTGTGTGGAAACCGTACGAGTTCAGGTGCCGTGCTTGAAGAATCGCGGATGTAGCTCTTTGCCAAGTCGTTCACGGCTGGGGCCAGAAGAAAGTCAGAATTAGCATTTCGAGATTGTGTGGAGCTTACTATACAACGAGTCTCCTTCGCCTCACCACCGACCTAGCTCATCCGCATACTGATTGCTAGCCATACTGCCGATCAAATGATCAGCAAGACTAGACTGATCCTGAAAGCTGCCGCCCGGTTATGGAGTTTATTCGAGAACGCAGGGACCGTCTGGCGGGCAGAGGTAGATATTGTCAGCGCGCGATTGGCTGTGGTTGGCGCGAGTTGGTCGGTAGTCGCGGCCATATTGCCGTTGAGCTCGATATGCGAGCGCGGAGAGTGGTTTGTCGACCGCAGAGTGATCGAGGTGAGCGCCCCACACCGAAAGCGACAGACTCGGTTTCGAACGGTCGAGAGATTATGTATCCGTTTGAAGAGAAAGGTCGTGGTTGTGCGAATGGATAATCGCGAATTAGATTGGCCAAAGCGGCGCTGAAAGCTGGACGTCATCGTGGCGGAACCAAAAAGCTCCGGGGGAGCTCCGGTACCGCGGAGAGTCTCTTCAAAAAAAAAAAACCCCCACGCCTCAAGGCACAATTCCGCATGTAGTTTTACCGAATCGACGGCTCCTATACAACGTATGATACGGGCGATATCTAATCGCCCACTTGGATAATGACCGGCATGCCGACAAGTACTGGACAAAGTAGAGTAGACAGTGGCTCATACCTCACATCAGGAAAACGGGCCCGTACTAACGAGACCTCACGAGCTGGTTGAGCTGGTCGAGCACGCTGAAATGAAAGTCGCATCCGCGAGCGCTCATGAGCGCTCGACCATCAAAATAAACAAGTAACAACAGTGAACAAAGTAGTGAATACGGTCACATGACCTTCACCAAAAGTCGCCAGACACGTATTCTGACCATAGTCTACACGAGAACACTAACGGCAACATCCCATGGGGGCATTTTCGGTCTCCGAATCGATTGGTGTAACTGGGATCAGAAAATTGTATGCACGGATTGGTTCTAACCTAGTCCGTACAACCGCATGATCAACACGCTCGTTTTTGGTGGCCAGAATTGGCAAATGGGCGAGGCGCTAAACGCGGCGCCACGTGCCTGAGCTGATATCTAGATCTCCCCTGCCCTCTTCGTCCACCATACTTGTGACTATTCCTGGACGACTACTGTAATGACATCCGAGCAAGCGCCCAGCGGAAAACGGCGGCTCCGACGTCACCTGAAAGGTACTGCCTGCTTGGTATACACGTTTCCGTACATGCCGATTGACTGTGCTCTGTCAGAAATCAAGCTCGACCCCGATACATCAGCGTATGAGATTACCGTCGGGCTGCGGGTTGACGGCGTGAAGATCCACAAACTACCGCGAACGAAGAAAGGACAGCGACTGCATTGGGACCGGCTATGTTTACCATGGTGAGTGGATCGGGTTACATCCGTTGTGTCTCTCACATAACTGTGTTCGTTCTCATCTCCCAGTGATGTTTCTGAAAATTCGACAATTACTCTCAAGATCACCGAAGTACACTCATTCAGGACAGATCGAATAGGGATGGCTTCATGTCATGCGCCTCAGCTAGCGAATCAAGATGAGGTGACAATAGGTACGAATATGTTTGCGGGCTTTGTTGTATTCGACGCCGGACATGACAGATGAGCTATAGGATGCGACAATGCTATGTTTCAGGTACAAATGAGATTCCTTCAAGAAGAAGAGGTGAGAGTGCTTAGGAGATGTGATTGGCATGCTCATGCTCTTGGATCAGGCGAAGCAAGCGTACTCGGAGGCGTTGAAGAAGGTCGAGCAGATGCAGAAGCAGTCCGGCCAACCCGAGAAATCAAACAGAGTTGGAAGTACATTCAAGCCGCTCCTTGATCTGGGGAGCTTGATGATCAAAGTAAGTGGCGAGTTTGCGAGTGCCGCTCAGGTCATGATGCTTTGGTATGCAGATAGATCCAACGGGAGGTGCAGAAGTGGCGTTCTCGGTTTGCACAAAGGCGTGGGAGGTACGCATAAAATACTTAACTGCGCGGATAGTATCGTCGTCACACTTTTGCCGCACTTTACCCAGCATCTCGAACGGCAAGGAAATCAGGACGCGGAGTTGAGCGAACTCGTCAAGCGCCTGGCGCGAATAATCCCATCGGTCGAGCTCGTCAAGGGAATAGCCGACAGCCATCTCAAGGAGACGCTGGTGGATATGCTCAACCTGATCGAGGATGTGTGTCTGTTCATACTGAGTGCCCGACCGCGGCGCACTTTCGGTGAGCGCTACCCGACGGCCGAAGTAGATGTTATTCGACTAACTGCTGCCGGCTCAGAGCGAGCGTTCCAGGCTGCAGCGGGTCCAGACGCCCCAGAACAATCTCAAACATACATCGCTAGATTCGAGGAGCTGAGCAAGGAGTTTAACCTGAGGATGGGTACGCAAGTACTACGGGGTGTGGAAGCGGAGAGTAAGCATGTGGAAGTAGAGAGTAAGCATAAAGACTCCGGTGGATTACACTGCATTGACGGGGTATAAAATACGAGCAGGAATGAACGCAAAGCTACGACAGCTGAAACCGGCTGACTTGGCGGGCTACGATCCTAATCGAAAGTGTCTTGCTGGTACCAGAATCAAAATCGTAGACGAACTCGTCAACTGGGCTTACAACTCGGGCGGTGGGCCACGTCTGGCTTGGGTCCATGGGCTAGCCGGTCTTGGGAAGAGCTCTGTTGCGACCTCTGTGTGTCTACGACTCGATGGCCAGCGTGCACTTGCGTCCAGCTTCTTCTGCAAACGCGACAGCCCCGAGCTTCGAGATCCACGCCAAGTTCTAACTACAATCATCTATGGGCTTGCACTACGCTGGGAAGGTTACAGAGACGCAGTGGTCAGCGTAATTGCCGAAGATCCTGAGCTACACTCGAAGCATATTCAACCTCTGTATGATTCCCTAGTCACCAAACCCTTACAAAACCTGGCTGAAGCCGAACGGCCCACGAACAAACTGATATTTGTAATTGATGCGCTAGATGAATGTGGGGATGTTTCCACTCGGAAACAACTCCTAGCTTGCTTGCGGGGCTTGTCTCAGCTCGAGCCATGGCTGAGAATTATCGTGACGAGCCGCCCAGACCCAGATATCCGAGAGTTCTTTGGGCGCATAGAAGCCGACCGATACGCGGGATACAACCTACTCGACTATGACGCTAAGGCAGACGTTCAAATATTGATAGAGGATCATATGAGCGAACGAGCGCAAGCTGACGACTGGCCGAAAGATGTAGTCGAGCAGCTTTCGCTCCGCGCAAACGGGCTGTTCATATGGGCAGAAACGGCGTGCCGGTTCATCCTCGACGGCTTCGACCAGACCAAGCGCTTGGAACAGATCCTGACTGGGGCGCATACAGGCAGTCTATCTGCTCAGTTGGACGTTCTGTATACGACGGCAGTGAGGAACAGTGCACTAGACGGTGGTGACGACAACATGGAGCTCATCATGAAGTGTCTAGGAGTTGTTATTGTTACCTCGACCCGTACGCCTCTCTCCATTCCTAGCCTTGCTCAGATTCTTGGTGAGGGTATAACATACCCAGTTCTGAATCGCGTGCTGGGCAGTTTATCGTCAGTCTTGTATGAGGACCAGAAGCAGGGCAACGTCGTTCGGATTTTACACCCTTCGTTTATGGACTACATCATCGACTCATCGCGCTCAAAGCAGCTCTGCATTGACCTCGAGCAGCAGAACACCATACTTGCGAAGTGTTGCCTCAGGGCCTTGAACGAAGGCCTCAGGTTCAACATATGCGACCTGGAGACCTCCCATGTACTCAATAGTCAGGTTCCGAATCTAGACAGTCGAGTTCGGGACGCAATCCATCCACATCTCAGCTATTGCTGCTTGTATTGGTCCAGCCATACCGCCGACGCTCAGGTAGACGCACTCGACGACTTCTTGCGACAGTTTCTATTCCAAACGCCGCTGGTGTACTGGATAGAAGCGTTGAGCCTGCTCGGAAAACTGAGGACGGCGCTATCCAGCCTGTTACAGTTCATGGGATGCAGTATCCCAGTGGGTAGTAACAGATCACAGTTCAAACCAAGCACTAACGCAACAACATCATCTAGGACGGTATGCAAGACTGTGTCGTAGTAGCCAATGACGCATACAGGTTTGTCATATCGTTCTATGACGCGATATCGAAGAGCACACCCCACCTCTACATCTCTGCACTCACATTCGCGCCGAGCAACTCGGGGATTGCACAGCGTGTGCGATCAGTTTTCTCGAAGCTACTTGCTGTTGTCCAAGGGGCTGAGACGGAGTGGACGCCGTGCTTAACTAACATATGGGTCGGTAGTCTAGTGAAGTGTGTCGCAGTCTCTCCAAACGGTCAGCGCATCGTCTCGGGCTCTATGAAGAGCACAGTGCGAGTGTGGGATGCAGAGACAGGCGATGTAGCGTTGGGGCCACTAAATGGACACTCAAACTACGTTACCTGCGTTGCGTTCTCCTCTGATGGTCGTTGGATAGCCTCTGGCTCTTTTGACGAAACAATCCGCATCTGGAATGCAGAGACAGGCGAGCCAAGGTTCGATCCACTCGGAGGTCACACAGGCGAAATCACATCAGTTGCGTTCTCTCCCGATGGCCACAGGCTTGTTTCCGGTTCTAGTGACAAGACAGTGCGTGTGTGGGAGGTGGAGACAGGCCAATCTGTGCTGCTACTCAAGTCACGTGACCATCCGACATTCCGGATGTGGTCAGTCGCGTTCTCTCCCGATGACCGTTGGATCGCCTCAGCCAACGGAACATTTCACATCTGGGATGCACATGAGACGAGTGAACCAGCTCTCAAGACAGCATATGATTATTCAGAGTGGTCTCCGATCTCCGTTGCGTTCTCACCTGAGAGCCGCCGACTTGTCTTGGGCTTCATAGATTGCACGATACGCATCTGCGACACAGAGACCGGCGACATACTGCTTGGGCCACTACAGGGTCACTCGGGCCAGGTGCGATCCGTTGTGTTTTCCGCTGATGGTCGTCGTATAGCATCGGGCTCCGATGACAAGACTGTGCGCATCTGGGATGCGCACACCGGGGATCCCGTTACGCAGCCACTAGACGGCCATTCAGACCGAGTCACATGCGTTGCATTCTGTCCCGATGGTCGAGTAGTCTCCAGCTCGCCGGACAAGACCATACGCATCTGGGACGCTGTCGGTAGAGGTGAAGTAAAGTCAACCAAGCGATCCAACGCCTCGAACGGTCACTCAGGCATGGTGAACTCCGTTGCGTTCTCGTCCGACGGTTGCTCTGTGGTCTCAGGCTCTGACGACAAAACAGTGCGCATCTGGGACGCAGAAACAGGCGAGCCAGTACAAGAACCTATAAGAGGTCACACAGGTGCAGTGCTAGCCGTTGCGATCTCGTCAAATGGTCGTTGGATCGCGTCAGGGTCCCTGGATCAAACAGTGCGCATCTGGGACACGGCCACAGGAAACCTAACGCTCGAGCTGCAAGGTCACTCAGGCCCGGTGCTGTCTGTCGCATTCTCGCCCGACTGTCGTTTTATAGTCTCGGGCTCTCAGGACAAAACAGTACGCATCTGGAACGTAGAAACCGGTCAAGGCGTACTCGAACCGCTGACAGGTCACTCGGACCGGGTCGGGTCAGTGGCGTACTCTCCCGACGGCCGTTGTATAGCGTCGGGCTCCAATGACGAATCATTACGCATCTGGGACTCGAAGACGGGTCAAGTCATAATAAAAACACCAGAAACCGCACTCCGTTGCATGCCGGCTGTTGCATTCGCTCCCGACAGTCACCGGATCGCCTTTGGCTTTCATGACGGTACCGGTCGCGGTGGAAGCCTAAGCGTCTTGGATGTAGAGACGGGCGACACAGTCAACTTTGGTCCTATAGAAGCGCACAACGTGTCGGTACTATCCGTCGCATTCTCTCCAGATGGTCACTTGATAGCTTCGGTAGGGTTTGACGCAACGATACGTATCTGGAACGCACAGACTGGACAACCCACGCTCGAACCGCTACAAGGTCACTCGTTGCCTGTGGGCTCTGTCGCGTTTTCTCCTGACGGACGCCGCATTGCTTCTGGCTCTTGGGACTGGTCGGTACGCATCTGGGATGTAGACTCTCGCACTCTGTCATACGCAGCGAGCCCAAAGCACCTGCCTGGTATGTCTGTCTCTTTCATCTTCATGCAACCAGTTCATCTCATAGGTGTGCCACAGGAACCGAAATACAAGTTCTTCCGCCAGATCAAGCGGGCGACAGACTTTTGGTTTCCAGCAACCAATTGGCTCATCATATACACCCCGAGTTCACTGGCTGGGTGACTTCAGCGACAGGTGAACTCCTTGTTTGGCTTCCCTCAGAGCTGCGGGCGATCGATGACTCGCTGCTATGTATACCTTCAACGCGGATCCGTCTCCCGACCATAGTCGACTTCACTGAGTTTGTGCACGGAGAGTCTTGGGGACCAATTTGCGACGCTTAGCCATCTTGTACGGCATGTATAGTAGTACGCAAACTCTGATAAATTGACATATATGCGCATACATTCACCACTACCAATTGGTATCATTAATAGACTGGTGTAGATTCAAGACTCATGACATGTAGCCAAGCGCGACTGATGGGCTTGATAGCCTTTCTGTGCAAGTCATTGCGTAGTTTATAGCTGTGCTTACGCTGGCGGCGGGTACAAACTATGAAAGCAGGCTAGAACCTACCAAGCGTACAAGATAATGGGGGCGATTGTTTTTGTTGGCCCATCACCCTGTTTGCCAAGGTCTTCCCCCCACAATTGTTGCATCAAAACGAGGGGTCCAAGAGTATTTCTTGGTCATCTGTTCCTGGGACCCCAAACGAAGTCCGCACTCGACCAACATACTCAAGGCGAGCTTGTTGATAGTCAATAAAATAAGTCTCGAGGCAAAGTGATAGCACGAACTTCAATTTCAACCCGCATATACCCAAAATACCGGAGGCTATGATACTAGTTTAGTTCCGTACTTTATGCAGAGCGTGGACGAGAAATCTAGTCTGTTTAGTGCAAATCGAGTAGTATCTTAAGCCCTAGGTGGACTGATACTAGCTCTATACTATACGCGAGAAGAGTAAATTCTTAGAACAGGTTCAAGACCTGGACATGGCGGAGCGCAGGGGACTAGTAATGTGGAATTGGAAGGGCGCATGCAAAGTGAATACTCGGAGGCGCAACGTTTTCTGGGCCTACGCAACCTCTTCTACTATTCTTATGTTCCACGTGGACTAGAGACTTAGAGAACTTTTGAAACTGCTCACAAGAATAATGATAAAAGTGCGTTATCAGTCAGATACACTGTTGTATTTGGGCCGCGCCATTGTTTAGGCCTAAAATATATTCAGAAATGAAGCGCAAAACACGCACCCATATCCCATAAACCTGAACTCGGTCCAACCTGAGAAGTTCAAAGTCAAACCAAGATGGTCACCGTAGCTTCTTTCCTAGCCTCATGAGTACTTTTATCGGACAACACCTCACAGTGGTGTCCAGAACTGCAGGAAGAAGGAAGTGGTAGACTGAGTCCCCGTTCACACTCGGAATGTTTGTGTTCGCTTGAATCAGCAGAAGAGGATGGAAGAACGGTGGTCTAAAGAGCGAAGATAATAGTTTTTGCTGTTCAGAGTGTGAGCTCAATTGCGACAAGCTGTAGAAGCAAGTCGGTTAAGAAAATTCCGTGCTGGGAAGGATCATACTTACATCAAAGGTTAAACCCCTCGTCTGAATGCTCCCAATGAGTTCGTAGGATTGAGGCACAGACCATGCAAAGGCCAAACTCACATCAGGCCATGTGTCGTTAGTAACTCAACCACTATATAGCGCAAACTATACCGGCTCAATGAGAGTACGAATGAAGTAGCGTCGCGAGCAAATAAGACTATAAACTACCATGACCATGTTAGAAGTCTGAATGCCAAGGGATTGTGGGGGTATACATGGAGTTTGGCTGGTCTCGTCTGAGGTTTCACCGGGAACCGAGTGCAAGACTATATGATCGAAGTAGGTTGAATAGGTTATTCGCGCGGCCTGAAACCCATACACGAGGTAACCCAAAGTTAGTCTAGGTAAAGAAGAACATACATTAGGATTAGTGGTACAGTAGCAATGTACAGTAAAGCCTAGGGTTCGCGCATCCGCCGTGTGAACCAAAGAGGTTGATAGCTTGACGAAGGTGGTAGGAATTGCAATTCCCAGCTTTCTTCGATCTGATCGATCGAAAACTAGGATTTGATGATCGAGCAAAGTAACGCACCAATCTCGGTTATAGGCGTGAGATCTCCGTTAGGGGCAAAAGGATGTGATTGATCGAACCTAGTCATGCGTGGGATGAATACATCCTTTTGGAAGTCGGCATTCGACGTGGTGATCGTGTAACGTCTAAGGGGTGATGCCCTATCCCCACATGAGATTGTTGCTATCCTGGTCGGTGTTTGCTACATCGTGGCTTAGCGCCTCGGCGGACTGGTCTAGTCGCGCTGCGCCATACGTCAGCGAAGGATCTGATGGGGTGTTGAGCTCGTGTTCACGGGTCCGCTGTAGTGTGGTGCGAGCTTGGAGTACGTCTTGGCGAGTGCTAGAGGAGGCTCAGACATTTGGCTTGAGACTATAGCAAGGATCAGTTGAAGTGGGTTGGGAGAGCTGAGAAGTTTGGCGATCGCTTCTTGATACATTTGTTCCTGAGCATGCTCATCGGTGGGCGGGAATACACTGGCAGGTGTCGGCGGAGGTGGGTTGGCAGGTGTTATCGGTGAGATTGAAGCTTGTGCTGATGTAGGAGTGTTGTTTTGAGACGAAGAGCGCCGGACGACACTGTTCATCGGACTAGCAGGAGACATGGTAGGTCCGGCTACGACTGGTGTAGTTTGCAAGCTGTTCGTAGCTGTATGAGGTAAGTTCGTGTTTGGAATCGACGCAGGGTCGGTGTGACCGATTCCAGAGCAGGAGTTGGAGGCGGCTCGGATTTTGTGTTTGTGGTGGGATGTTCAGGGCGCGCGACATGTGCGGGTATCACATCCGGCGGCACCTCGCTTATTCGACCTGATCGGCGCTATAAGGTAAATCACCCAGTTAGGCGAAACACGGACGCACCCTCTGCCATCTCCTGGTCTTGGTCCTCGTACAGCATCGACAAGCTGGGGAACCGTGTGGTTCAAAATGCGCAAAGTCGTTCCCATCGTCGGCGCTGCCGTTCTCGATCATCAGACGTGGCCGTTTCCGTGGCACAAGCGCGCCTAGACTGGCCCGTTTTTCCTGAGCGTTGGACAAACTCTCGACGGAAGCAGAAAGTGTAGTGCCAGTGGCGCCGTTGCCGAACACGCTTGCCAGAGATTTGAGGATTTTATTGATCGTGTCCTGGTGCAATTTCTTGCGTCGACCCTGAGCGAGGAGAGCCTCGTTCCACAGGCGCTAGTTCAGCTCTGGGCGCACTTGGAACTCGGTAGAGAGCGACGTTTGATGTTTTTGATCACAGTCAGCGAAAAGTTAAGGATGTTCATGTCCAAGGGGCTAGCCGTCTGACTTGCATCGAGTGTCGATTCAGCGGCGGCGCTGTTGTGCTGCGCCTCGTTCGCCATGGTGCGCGTGTCGGCGTCGGTCCTGCGTGTGATCAAGCAGAGTAGATTGCGTTGTACGCGTTGGAATTACGGGTTCTGGAACGGCTAGGGCTCGGTTTCCGTGTTTGTTTGAGAGAATGCCTTGTTGAAGACGCGGGACTTCGTGGAAGCCGTATACATGTTCAGCTGCCGTACTTGAGGAGCTACGGGAGGAGCTCTTTGCTGAAACGTTCATGGCTGGGGAATAAGAATGGTTGCAGTTAGCATTTCCGAGATAACGTGGAGCCTACCATAGATCGAGTCTCCTTCGTCTGGCTACCCACCAGTTTATCCATATCCGGATTGCCGACCATACTATCGATCTAATGACCAGCAGCGCTATATTGTTCCCGCAATCTTTCACCCACTCAGTGTGCGATTTACTCGAGAACGCCGGGGCCGTCTGGTAGGCACAGATCGATATCGTCGGCACCCGACTCGCCTTGGTAAGCAAGAAGTGGTCGGTAGTTAAGATCGTATTGCCATTGAGCACGATAGTCGAGCGTAGTGAGTTCTTTATCGACGACAGGATGGTAGAGCGAGTATGGTGAGGGATGGGTGAGTCTTGAGGTGGCCGCGCTGCAACTCCGATTCGCTCCTGATACGTGCCGATCTAATCG
This sequence comes from Ceratobasidium sp. 395, assembly GCA_019616345.1. Lineage (NCBI taxonomy): Eukaryota > Fungi > Basidiomycota > Agaricomycetes > Cantharellales > Ceratobasidiaceae > Ceratobasidium > Ceratobasidium sp. 395. The sequence goes on along the minus strand of WSTH01000095.1, from coordinate 15,623 downwards.
CCTAATCCTGCACATGGTGGCTGTGTCGTGACCGGGCTTCTTGCCATTCCCGGCCGCCACCGCCCGACTTGTTATACCCAGCTGAGAACATAGAGAACTAGGAGACTCTTGTGAGCTATAAATGCACTGTCACTCCTCTTCGTAGTATTGCAATCCTGGAGTCTGCCTCGGCTTTTTCGACGACATATCTACTAGTATTCCACTCGGGCTCAGAAAATCGTACTTGATGGTGTTTCGTAGCGTGGTAGACAATAGGGGTATTCAGAGCTGCAATTCTGTGCCAATTCTCGTGTCAATTCTCGTCCGATTCTGGTTCAATTCTCGTCTGATTCTCGGGTCAGCCAATCACAGACGAGAATTGGCACCAGAATAAGACTCAGAATCAGGCGAGAATTCGCACTCTGAATACCCCTAATGAGAACACCGTTTCACCACGACAAAAATGCACGTACACCAGCAGGCGCCGCGGAGTCAAACTCGCTAGACTAGAGCTATGCTAGCATGAAATAAGGTACGAAATCTGTTAACCTCGAACGATCGTATTGTCAACCACCTTTTTTCACTGCTAGCTAATACCACCATCAATGCATGCTCTTGTACCACGTATACTGGCTATCAGCTAGTTTGAATAAGTCGATATGACAAACCTTATACTGTAAGTATACATCTCCTGCGACTCTCTGGATAATCACCAATATTTCGTTTTAGCTGGTCGCAATTGGCAAATCGGTGAGGCGCCAAGCTCACCACGTGTTTGGCCAAACATCCGGATATTCCTCTCTTTGCCCTTGCCACCCACCGTCGTTCTTGCTGCAACTCCCTACAAGTGCTTTAATGGCGTCTGATCAGACACCTGGAGATAAACGGCTGTTCCGCCGCCGCCTGAAAGGTACTTTCTACCAAATGGATCTTAACATGGCTTAATTGGCTGAGTTCTATTTCAGAGATTGAGCTTGAGCCCAATACATCGGCGTATAAGATCGCCCTCGAGCTGCAAGTCGACGACGTGACAGCTCACAGGTTGCCACCAATAAAGAAAGGACAACTGCGTTGGGACCAAATATACCTGCCGTGGTGAGCAGGCTAGGCTGTACAAGCCGTATCTCCTAATAGCTATACCTAATCGCCCTCGTCTTCTAGTGATCTCTCTGAGCAGTCGACGATCACCCTTTGTATTACAGAGGTACACCTAATTATAGCCCGAAGCCGAGTAGGAAGAGCGTCGTGCCGTGTGTCTCAGTTGGCGAGTCAAGACGAGGTGTCGATAGGTGTGAACATGTTCCAACGTGCTGATGATTTCGTGCAATCTCAAATCTCGTATGGAGCATAGGATGCGAGAACGGCATGTTCAAAGCGACCATGAAGTTTCTGGGAGAAGAGGAGGTGAGAGCGCTTAAAAAGTAGGATCGATGTGTTCACTTACATGTGTCAGGCGAAACAAGCGTACCTGAAAGCGCTCCAGAAAGTTAAACATATGAAGAACCAGCCTAGTTTGCTCGAGAAAGCAGGCAAAGTGGGAAGCGCGTTTAAAGCACTTCTCGATCTAGGAACGCTCATGGCCCCTGTAAGTGTCGAGTTCATGGATATGATCTGGGCTGGAAAGGTTCCGTTATGTAGCTAGATCCGACGGGCGGTGCGGAAGTAGCATTCTCGGTTTGCGCGAAAGCGTGGGAGGCATGTACAGCTTATTCAGGCGTGTGGATAGCATTGTAAACCACACCTTTGTCGTAACCTACACAGTATCTCGAACAGCAGGAGAAGCAAGATGAGGAACTGCACGAACTCGTTAAGCGACTAGCTCGAGTAATCCCATCGGCTGACTCCGTCAAGAGCCTGGCCGACGAGAATCTCAAGGAGACGGCGACAGATATGCTCAATCTTATCGAAGATGTGTCGCTGTTTATTCTGCACACTCGGCCGCAGGGCTCTTCCGGTGAGTGTTGTCATTGCGGCGCTTAGGGTGGGCCAAACTGACTAGCTATCCTATTCAGAACGAACATGGCGCGGTGTGGCCAACTCGGAAATACAAGAACGATCTCAAGCATATATCACCAAGTTCGAAGAGCTGAGGAGAGAGTTCGACTCAAGGGTGGGAGTGCAAGCACTACGAGCGGCAGAGATAGAGAGTGAGTACATTGTCCTAATAAACCAACGGGACTAATGGAGCATCACCCATGATCAGGGATGAACATGAAGCTACGGGATCTGAAGCCGGCCGACTTGGCAAGTTACGACCCGAATCGAAAGTGTCTTGCCGGTACCCGAATCAGCATCATAGACGAACTTGCCAACTGGGCTCAGAACTCGGACGCTGGACCGCGCATCGCTTGGGTCCATGGACTAGCTGGTCTTGGGAAGAGCTCTATCGCCACCTCTGTGTGTCTACAACTCGACGACCAGCGTGCGCTTGCATCTAGCTTCTTCTGCAAACGCGACAGCCCCGAGCTTCGTGATCCACGTCGAGTTCTCACAACTATCGTCTATGGGCTTGCGCTACGCTGGGAAGCATACAGAGACGCCGTGGTTAGCGCAATTGCCGAAGATCCTGAGCTACACTCAAAGCATATTCAACCCTTGTACGATTCGTTAGTGAGCAAGCCGCTACAAAACCTGATCGGAGCGAAACAACCAGCAGGCATACTCGTAGTTGTGGTCGATGCGCTGGATGAATGCGGCGACGATGTCACCCGGAAACAGCTGCTAGTTAGTTTGCGTGGCATGTCCCAGCTTGTACCTTGGCTGAGGCTTATCATCACAAGTCGACCAGACCCCGAAATTCGGGAGTTCTTCGGATACACAGGAGCAGATTGGTACACAGAGTACAACGTGCTCAACTACGACGCTCTGGCCGACGTCCGCATCCTGATCAAGGACCGCTTGAAGGAACTGACGCAGACTGACGACTGGCCAGGAGACGCAGTCGAGCAACTATCGATCCGTTCGAATGGACTGTTCATATGGGCACAAACTGCATGCAAATTTATCCTCGCCGGCTTTGAGCACGTTGGGCGCTTGAAGACGATCTTGGATGGTACACACATAGGCGACTCGACTGTTGATCTGGACGCCCTTTACACAACTGCAGTGAAGGCCAGCGCGTTGGATGGCGCGGAAGATAACATGGAACACACTATGAAGTGCCTAGGCGTCGTTGTCGTTACCGCGACCCGCGCGCCTCTCTCAGTTGCCAGTCTTGCCCAGCTATTCCATGACCATCCCCATATAAACATACCACAACAGGTTCTCGATCGTATCCTGCTCAGCCTATCGTCAGTAGTATATATAGATCACAAGCAAGGCAGCGTCGTTCGCATTTCGCACCATTCGTTCATGGATTACATCATCGACTCATCGCGCTCAAAGGAGCTCTGCGTTGATCTAAAACAGCAGAATACCATACTGGCTGAGTGCTGTCTTGGAATCATGAATAAAAGTCTGAAGTTTAACATATGCGACCTGGAGACCTCTCATCTGCTTAACAGCCAGGTTCCAAACTTAGAAAGTCGAGTCCAGAACGCAATCCGTCCTCACCTGAGCTATAGCTGCTTGTACTGGTCTAGTCATATTGCCAACGCTCAGGTAGACGCACTCGACGACTGCTTGCGACGATTTCTGTTCCAGACGCCGCTGATGTACTGGATAGAAGCGCTGAGTCTGCTCGGCAAATTAAGGACGGCGCTATCCAGTCTGTTACAGTTCATGGGATGCAGTATACCAGTGGGTCGCAGTAGATCACAGTTCAATCTAAGTATTAACGCAATAGTCTCATCTAGGACTATATGCAGGACTGCGTTGTGGTAGCCAGCGACGCATATAGGTTTGTTATGTCGTTTTACGACGCAATATCGAAGAGCACACCGCACCTCTACATATCCGCACTTGCATTCGTACCAAGCAACTCGGGGATTGCCCAGCGTATGCGGCCGGTTTTCTCAAAGCTACTTACTATTGTTCAAGGTGCTGAGCCGGAGTGGACGCCGTACTTGAGTAGCATACGGGTCGGTAGTCCAGTGCAGTGTGTCGCAGTCTCTCCAGACGGTCAGCGCATTGTCTCGGACTCTATAGATAGCACAGTGCGAGTGTGGGATGCGGAGACAGGCGATGTGGTGTTGGGACCGCTACATGGCCATTCAAGTTACGTTAGCTGCGTTGCGTTTTCGCCTGACGGTCGTTGGATAGCCTCTGGCTCCTATGATGAAACAATCCGCATCTGGAATGCAGAAACGGGCGAGTCGAGGCTCGATCCGCTTAGGGGTCAGAGAGGTGAAATCAAATCAGTTGCGTTCTCTCCCGACGGCCACAGGCTTGTTTCAGGTACCAAGTTCGGGTCATTACTAAGTGTGTGGGAATTGGAGACTGGCCGATTTACATTCTCCTCACGTAGCGATTCGAGTTTTGGGGTGTGGTCAGTCGCGTTCTCTCCTGATGGCCGTTGGATCGCCTCAGCCAACCACACGTTGCGCATCTGGGATGCACAGACGGCTGAACCTGCTCTCAAGACCGAGTTTGACTATTCAGAGCGGTCCCTGATCTCCGTTGCGTTCTCACCTGACAGCCATCGCATTGTCTTGGGCTTCATAGATTGCACGATAGGCATTTGCGATACAGAGACCGGCGACATGCTACTTGGGCCGCTACAGGGTCACTCGGGCCGGGTGCGGTCCGTTGCGTTTTCTGCTGATGGTCGTCATATAGCATCTGGCTCCGATGACAAGACCGTGCGCATCTGGGACGCGCAGACCGGGGATCCCGTTACGCAGGCACTAGACAGCCATTCGCACCTAGTCACATCCGTCGCATTCTGTCCCAATGGTCGAGTAGTTTCTGCTTCGTTGGACAAGACCATACGCATCTGGGAAGTTGTCGATAGAGGTGTAGTAAAGCTAACCAAGCGATCCAACGCTACAAACGGTCACTCAGGCAAGGTAAACTCCGTCGCGTTCTCGCCCGACGGCCGCTCCGTGGTCTCAGGCTCTGAAGACAGCACAGTGCGTATATGGGACGCAGAAACAGGCGAGCCAGTACAAGAACCTCTGAGAGGTCACACAGGTGCAGTGGAAGTCGTCGCAGTCTCCTCAGATGGTCGTGGGATCGCGTCAGGGTCCAGAGATCAAACAGTACGCATCTGGGACGCGGCTACAGGAGACCTAGCGCTCGAGCTGCAAGGTCACTCGAGTTGGGTGTCGTCTGTCGCGTTCTCGCCCGACTGCCGCCTAGTAGTCTTGGGCTCTACCGACAAAACAGTGCGCATCTGGGACGTGGAAACCGGTCAAAGTGTATTCAAACCGCTCGTGGGTCGCTCGGACGAGGTGGCGTCAGCGGCGTTCTCTCCCAACGGCCGTCGGGTAGCGTCGGGCTCCTATGGCGGGTCAATACGCATTTGGGACTCGACAACAGGTCAAGTCATCGTAAGAACACCAAGATCTGAACTCGGCCTTGCGGGGTCTGTTGCATTCTCTCCCGATAGTCGCTGGGTTGGCTTCGGCTCTGGTAAGACTGACAACGGAACCTTAGGCGTCTTGGATGCAGAGACTGGCGACACAATCTTTGGTCCTTTAGAAGGACACAAAGGCCCGGTACAATCCACCGCGTTCTCCCCGAATGGTCGCTGGATAGCTTCGGCAAGTTCTGACGCAACGATACGTATTTGGAACGCACAGACCGGACAATCCGTGCTTGAGCCGATGCAAGGTCACACGAGCGTTGTGAAGTCTGTCGAATTTTCTCCCGACGGACGCCGCATCGTTTCTGGCTCTTATGACATGTCGGTACGCATCTGGGATGTAGACCCTCGCACTCTGTCAAACGCAGTAAACCCAAAGCATCTGCCTGGTATATATGTCTACCTATTCGATCTTTACCCAGTTCACTCATGTTATTGGGTGCGCTACAGGAACCGAAGTACCGCTTCTTCCACCACATGAAGCAGGCGACAGGCTTTTAGTGTCCGGCAGCCAGCTAGCCCGCCGTACGCACCCTGAGTTAGCTGGCTGGGTGACTTCCACGACGGGTGAACTTGTTATTTGGCTCCCCTCGGAGCTGCGGGAGGTGGATGACTCGCTGCTATGTATAGTCTCTCCACAAGTTCGTCTCCGAGTGATTATTGACTTTACTGAGTTTGTGCATGGAGAGTCGTGGAGTATGATTCACGATGGCTAGCTATTCTTAAACCGTGACTAGTAACAGTACATGAATCGTGATCATCTCGAACTTATATCCATACATCTACTGTATGACACGTAGATGTATGCGTGAACTCCCAGCATATAGACTAGCGTTGGTGTACGAGATACTTCATGCCTCGCCTATATGAGGACTTTTGTGCGGCTTTAAGCATCGCTAACCCCTGGCACTTAGGAACTTGGGATGAAATTATTATTATGGATAGCCGATTATGTATGGCTGGCTTGTCTCTGGATATTCTGTTCAGGGCGTACTTACTCATTCCGCCGGTCATGTTTTGCTATGTCTAGTATGACACCAAGGTAAGTGGTTATTCCTTTGGTTGAAACTCTGGTAGTTGCGACTTTAGGACGCATACATTCACCTACGTCTTCCACTAGTATTTCCTTGAAGCTACAGGTTCCAAGATTTTCTCCAAGACCACAATCCTCGCCCAAATACGCGCTTGAAATTGACGCACAGAGCACCAGCAGTCAAATTTCGACCATCTCGACAAACTAGCGCACAGACCACCCAAGTGGGTTTATAAGCCTCGCCTCACACTCCCAGCTCCTCACCACTCTGGCCTTTTGGCTTAGATCAAGTGTAGTATCTGTTCTTTTAGTCTTAATCGACTAAACGGCTGGCATAGCTAGCTAATTCGATTATTCAATTTTTGTTGCCCGAGTTGATGCTCCTCTGCTTGCAAGAGCGTCGACAAGATGACCTTGCCACTACAGTGCCGGTTTGCGTTGTTCCGGGATTATTCTTAATTTTTCGAGTAATATAAGGCCTAACCCTAATGGCTCATGCCTATGCTTTGTCTTTTAGACAGACGAGAAATGTACCTTTTCTGGCTAAGTCTACCGGATATTACAAATTCTATAAATTACATCGCGTGCCAGATTCGGTGCCTGCACAGCCCACCATTACACTCTGATCTTCTTGCCGCATGCCCTACACACTGATAGCCTCAGACATCTAGCACGTTCTATCGTAACTCCGTATTTATCCTGTCTATCTAAACCCAGAACATCCTACGAATTTCTGCCGATAGTAGCTCTGTTTCCTGACTTTGACAGCGTACCCAATCAATCAAGAAATATCTTTCTTAGCATTCGATTGAACTGGAAAACCTAGTTTTGTTCTTTGTGACGTTGTCTCTACCGTAACCACTCTATATTAACTGGCATTGACTAGACACCTTCCGGTTGAGAAAAGTCTTGTTCGTCTTACCCAACATCCATCTCAGCAACCATGGATTTCGACATGTTCAACATACCGGTCATTAACCTCGACCATTATGACGCGCTGGGGTTGAAAAAAGACTCTAACCCTACTGTGGAGGAGATTCAAGCTGCGTATCGCCACTTGGTCAGTGAAGCTATTGTATTTTTCAATTTTATTTTTCTGCCCCAACTCACCAGCTATCCATATTTGGAAGGCCCTGCAATGGCATCCGGAACGAAACAAAGACTTGGGGAAGCGGGAGACGGCGTCGTTGAAGTTTGTCGAGGTGAGCTGTCTAAAATCTACTGGAACGGTATTTAAACGATATCTCAGATCAACGAAGCGTACAAGTTTCTTATGGACAAGAAACAGCGGGAAGCGAAGCAGGCAGCAAAAGCCGCGAAGTCCAAGCGGAGGGAGGAACGCGCGCTTAGCCCCTTAGCAAGAGCTATGTCCCCCGGCTCGGCTCGTCCAACAAGCCCTATCCGCTCAGAGAACCATTCGCGGGGAATCAAGTCGAGGGCCTTGTCACAACCTCCCATGCCAGACATGTGAGTTGACTTTAGTCAACCACTTGATCACAGATCCTGATTGTATGCTTGTTCAAACCTGTAGCAAGGTCACGAATCCAGCCGACCAGTCTACTGATGGATCGATACCCGACACGGACAGCGTCACGAATTCGAGCGTGTCCGGCGTCTCTTCTGCAACATCACGTCCATCCCGCTCCACCATGACCAGTCCAACGCACCTGTCGACCTCCCTCCCCACCCACAGCCATTACCAACCCCTCAGCGCGAGCCCTCGCACGCCCCACTCACGCAACCCTTCTCCTTCCGCTCGGTCGCGTTCTCCGTCCTCGCGTGAGCGCTCACCCGGTCGGACCCCAACACGTCTCTACCACGAGGACCGACCACGTGCTAGTGAGGTACGATCGCCACCCACGGTATTTACGTTCGAAGAAGATGAACGTTCGAGTCGTGGCCGTCAACGCGAAAGATACGATCATCGTCCGATGAGCGACCTTACATCCGAACTTGGGAGCGAATCGTCGTTCTCGAACGGCTACTCGGCCTCGGTCGCGACGTCCTCGGTGGTCTCCTCTGCAACCACACATATCCCGGACGACTGGATGTTCCCAATTTACCTAACGTTGGAAGATCTTTATACGTGCAAGTCACAACGATTCAGGATCAATAGACATTTACTGAGTGGGGCCTCAAAAGAGGGTATGTTGGTGTTTTCGCTGGAATGTTGGAGACGCGTCTGATTTGATATTTGTTCGCGTAGTGTTCGTTGATGTAAGCGTGCAACCCAACTGGCGGGACGGAGAGCAGATACGGTGTAAAGGTCTCGGGAATGAGCGTGAAGGCCTTCCACCTCAGGTACGCTTTAATTCAAGCATTCCATCAGCCCCAAACTAATCAATCCAAAACAGGACGTTATTTTTGTTGGTGAGTACCCAACCTATTTTACGCCCTTTCCTTATCTGACTCCACTTGCAGTTAAAGAAAGGCTTCACCCACGATTCCTACGTGATCCAGTTGGATACGACATTTATGCACGCCTGGAGATAAGTCTCGTGATTGCTCTTGGAGGTGGGCAAGGCGATGACGAGGCGCTCGAGATCAAGGGTGTGGACGGACGTCAGATTATAGTGGAAGTTCCCCCGCCCGTCGTGAAGCACGGGTCGATGACGAGGATCAAGGGTGCTGGTATGCCGAAATACAAGAGCAAGGACGGAAGCGTTCCGTACCGCGGGGATTTGATACTGGAGTACGTATTTTTTAGCCTCATTTTATGGATATTGACTGATAGTGCGTAGATGGTGTGTGTTACCGCCGGAGAAATCATTGAGCGAGGACGCACTGGCGGAGTTGAGGCAAGCTCTAGGCCAGACTTGGTTGACGGACGAGGACTTCTAGAGGCCTATATGAGCCTTTATTGGTTCGAACAATGATTGGGGAGTTACAGGACGACGTGACGAATTCTTCAGAGTTAAACAGTACGCATGAGATATAAGAGAACACATCTAACGATACATGGCTTGAACATTTGCCTTTTTTCTTCTACATTTCAATTTCTTACTCACACCCTCTTCTCGCACTCCTGCTTCCTTGTAATCTGGCAAGAACCAGTCTCCAACACACTTTGTCTTGCTATCGCCGCACTGTACACACTACCGCAATTCATACGTTCTGTCTTGTTTGTGTTGGCTCTTGCCTGTCTTCGGTATACATATACTGTATCTCAGCCTTGGGGATGGAATAAGGGAAATCTACATCTCGTAGACCCACCCAAAGTATTAGCCGGGGAAACGCGACTTGATTCAAATAAAACATACAACATAGATCGTCCCAAAAAGGACATGGACAGCAACAACACAACACAGTCTAACGATCGTTCAGACAAACAACAAAGCATACAACGACTCTGACTTCACAACCAACTCCTTCTCCTATAACTTCCACCATGGTATCAATCTCTACTTGAGCGCAGGCCTCGGACCAGCCGGCATCCCCGTCCTACTCGCACCCTCCGGCTGAACCGACTTCACCACGCTCGACGGCGGGTTCCCGACCATCCTCGAGAGCGTCCACGGGAGCTCGAATCGCGCTTCTCGTGTGAGTTGGATGTAACGTGCGATTTCGAGGTGAAGAGTTGGGTAGTAGGTCGTAGAGGCTTTTCGAGCGGTCTAGTATATTTCGAGTTTTTAAGTTCTCAAGTGGAAAATAGAGGGAAAGGGAGAGGGGACTTACGGCAAGGATTCGTTCGAAGCCTGAAGCAAACAAGTCGTCGTGGAACTTGTGGGCGGACATTTCGTCCGTTGGCGGGAGTTGCAGGTCGGTCGCGATCCTCGAAATCGCGTTTACGAGTTTCAGGTGAGTTGTCTACATCCGAATACAGCTCAATCTTACACTGAAATACTAGGAAGAAAAGAGAAAACTCACAAGATAAGTCATAGCCTCAAACTCCACACCACCCGTCATACCTCCCGGCGCACGCGGGCGCTCGACTTTCGCCTCGTCCACCTTGCCCAACACCCAAATCGTGTTCGCCGGATGACAAAACACCCAGAAATAGTCCCGACACACGTCGCTCAGTTCTTGTAGATAGGTTTTGAAGATTCTTGGGGTGTGTAGACTTTGGATAAACGCGTGTGGCGAGACGGGCGCTGAGGGTGATTCAGAGGGTAAGGGTGCGGGCGTGAGGAGCAGGGCGCGGAGGAGGCTGTAGAGTGTTGTGTGGGGTGCGGGGAGTGTGTATTGGGGTGTGGGTGTTGGGGTTGGAGGTGTGAGGGCGGATGAGGTGGAGGTTGTCCGTGTGTGGGTTGGGGTTGGGCGAGGTGGGAGTGAGGGTGCAGGGGGCGGGTAGATTTCGAATAGGATCAGGAGCAGGTCGACGATGAGTTGACGGGAGCAAATGTCGCCTGGTTTTTTGTCCGAGTAGAGCAAGGACATGAGTTGGACGAATGGTGTGGGCGCTGAAGAGCGTAGGGCGAAACAGCCGATTGACGAAGTCGAGAGAGCTTTGAAGCAGCGGAGGATTTCGTGTAGGAGGATATCGTCGCGCTGTTCCTCTCTGTGGGTTTGAAGCGTTAATTTGGTTGAAAGGGCATGTCATTAATTTTGCGCCTTACCTCCATTCCATCTCAAGAAGCTCGTGAAGACGAGTCATGAGCGCCGAGTATCCGCCTAGTTTGAGGAAATCTTCGGACCAACTAAGGGATAAAAATGATAGTCAGGGTAAGATCAATGCGCAAACGCATACATTGCGTACCTAGCCGCCTCGTTCCGTAGCATAATCCTCAGCTTTCGAAGCATGTCAACGTCCATATCGACAGTCTTGTTGTTCTGCAAGATCTGGCAGAATTTACTAGGAGAAATAATGTCGCGTTCTTTCTCCTTTGGTTTGACGTTCTTGTCTTTGGATTTCTGCTTGTCTGCTTCTTTCGTGTCTTTGGTCTTGTCCTTTTTGCCTTTTACCAAGTCGGTGACTGAACTTGACCGGGGAAGATCCAAAGACGATCCACGCGCGTGTGTGCGTTTGGACGGACTGGTACTCGGGTCGTATACTTCGCTATCGATAGACTTGCGAGAGGTGGGCTCGTCCATCAAAAAGGCAGGCTTGGGGGCCACTAGTTCTTCATTTGATGCAGCTGCGGCGCTGTTCAGAGCGAAGAGAGGTTTGGGAGACGCAAGTGACTCGTTGCTGCGCGTTCGACGAAGACTGGGAGGGGTAGCAGGTGCAGCAGGCATAGTACCGAGAACGTGAGACGAGCGAAGCATCGCAGCCTTGACGGGTGTTTCGAGCGTGGTAAGTTTGACGCGGACTGTCGATGGGATCTGAAGGTCGTCCTATATATAAAATGATTAGATGTGGATTAATCCAGGAAACGCAAACGAGGCGACTCACAAGCATACGCTCAAACGCAACATTCGTTGTCCCGCCGGTGGGCTGCGGCTCAAGCTTGGGTGCGATTACAGACTGAGCCTTCTTGCGAGGCAAATCGACACTAGCCCGATTAGCATGCCAGGATTTGGTTCCTTCCGGTAGGGGACGCTGTGACTTTGTCTGGGGCACGTTCTCCTTTCCATCCCGGCGGTTCGGGTTTTGTGGGTTGAGAGTGGGAGGAGTGACAATCTCGAATGGAGATTCATCTTCATTTGCCGTCTGTCGGCGAGAGGGGAGGACCTTTTTAAACATGCTAGCTGGAGTCGAGGCTAGAGATAGCTATCCATGAGCTGGCATGATCCTAAACCACTATACACCTTACTTACAGTGTAAGCGGGTGTGTCTAGTTGCGGACTAGTCCAGACAAGATCATCCAAGATAAAAAGTAGCAGAACAAGCGAGAGTGGTGGGAGCGAATGTTGGTCTCCAGTCGCGCTGTCCTCAACACCACGTGATCGCGCGGTTACATAAGATATTGCAGAACCGCCTCAGATATTTATCTGGATATTAGATAATAACACAGCCACAGTCGGGATACATGACATCACTGGGCGTCCGGACCCTCCGCACTCCACCACCACCGTCTATATTTACCCCACTCGCTTTCACCTCTCGTCACCTTTCGTTAACCTCCCTCCTTCCACCATCATGACGTCCGCCATTGCCAAGAAAGCTGGCTTGGTGAGTATGCTATAATCTGTCTGCCAAGGTGCTTGAGCTGATCTTTACGACAGAAAGTGTTTGAGAAACACTTGGCCAACTATACCCCCACCGACCCGCTCTATGAAGAGTATACCGACGAGCGAGGGCGCAAACAGCGTAGAAAAGTGCGTTTTCATTTGCTTAGACCGGTTTCCTATCTCACAACTATTCCAGCGTGACCTCCCTCCTGGTCTCTCCAAGCGCGACGCAGCCATCCTGAAAAAGGTTAAATCGCGTGCGCACTACCTAGACAAAGGTTTCTCTGTCTGCGGACTGCGCTTCGGATGGACCTTTATCATCGGTTCGTCCTTTTCCTTTCCATTGTCTCATCCTCCTAGCTAACTGCTTGTGCAGGTATCATACCCATGGCAGGCGACGTTGCCGACGCCAGCCTCAACTACTTCCTCGTCGTCCGCAAAGCCAAGCAGGCAGAGATTCCGGGCTGGCTGCTGCGCAAGATGCTCGCGAACAACGCGGTCAGCGCCGGCGTTGGGTTTATCCCGCTCGTGGGTGATGTCATCCTCGCGTCTTACAAAGCGAACAGCCGGAATGCGGCGCTGCTTGAAGAATTCTTGCGTATCCGGTGAGTTCTCTTGCCGTTGCCCCTATCTTGCTGCGTATTGATGACCATATCCAGAGGCGAAGAGTTCCTCAAAGCAGAATCTGGTCGACAAGAAGACGTATCTGTGGTCAAGCCTGGCGCGGGACGTGAGGCAGGCGAGGCTATCCCCGGCAAATCGTCCAGCACCATGAAGAGCTTGTTTAACAGGTCGAAGCAAGGCGGTTCGTCATCGGCCTTAGCCACGAATAACGGGAATGGCAAGTCCAAGTGATAGGCCGACGATCTTTTTCGTGTTTAATATACTATCTTTCATGTATGCTCGCTTATTGTTGACTTGTCATACCCCAATGTAGCCCATCCATACACACGACTCTCTCTTGATTAATAAAAGAACTTCGGAATAGACTGTGAACGTTGTGTGAGGGCTGTACCGAATGCCGGAAAGGCTCTGCGAGTGCTTAAGAAACCAAATAATATGACGAGTTGTGGTGCGTAGTGTACAGTGCTTGTTTTAATGGACCAACATTTAGTGCTTTATCGATTCTGATTTTCGCGCCTTTTCCTTAGCCTGCACAGTCTCCGATTTTCCCGTAAACATATGCCACATCTCCGGCCCGTCTCGTATAATCGCCTAGCGCATACATCCATCAGTCCCACTCCTACCACACACTAAACACTACTCACAATAACAACCTCAACCGCAATCAACGCAATAATAATCAACTCCATCCGATGCCCCGAACTCTCCGCCAAAAGCTCCCTCAACAACCCCTGCAACTCAGCCGCATACGTGATCTTCTCATTAACCGAATCCGCCCGACCTTTAATCTCCAACGCCTCGCTCACAGAATCAAAATACCCCTCCAGCACAGGTTCAGTCCAATACACATCGGGCGTATCCCCAAACGACTCTCTTCCTAGGTTCACCCCTTGTCGGAATCGCATGAGTTGACCTAGTTTCATGCGGAGCTCTTTTCGACCGAGTCCTGGTTTACCTGTTTTGCTTAGTGAGAGGGGGAGTTTTGAGACGGAGGAGAGGTAGCTGTCGAGAGATGTTTCGAGGGCTGAGAGGGCTGAGGAGCGGGCGAGGGCGTGGGAGAATGCGTAGCGTGCTGGGAGGGTTGAAGTGGGGAGGGCTGTGGGGGTTGAGGATGGAGAGGGGAATTCGAGTTCTTCGATGGGTGGCATTTGGCCGAGGATTATGAGATCGCCTTGGAGTCGGGTCGTTCTGAGCAAGTTAAAAAGGTCGATGGGTGATAGGGAAATAATAGACTCACTCATTTGGGTCTGTAACAAACTCCAACTCCTCGAGCTCCATAGCCTTCAACCTTCCCTTCTCAATCCCTTTAACCCGCATCAGAACCTCAGCAACAAACATCCTCGCCTCGGCCTCGCTCAACCCCCAAAACACACAACTCCCCGAATCGAACACCCAGACTTCACCGTATTCTCTCCAGCTTGGTATCCACCACGCCGCGTGAACGCGTTGAGAGCCTGCAGGTAGGACGCCGGGACCTTGGAGGATGTGTGGGTCGTACGATTCGGCTGTTGCGAGGGTTAGGACGGGTTGGATTGAGCCTCGGGTTGGGGTTGGGTTTGACCTTTCCGGAGAGTTGAGGTTTAGTGGAATGCAGATTAGGAGAGTGTATGGGTATGGGCTCACCGGATGGGGAGAGAGGCTTGGGCTGCACGTCGGAGAGTTTGAGGTTTTGTTTTAGGTGCTGTTGGGGGCGGGGTGGATTGCGCTCGTTGGAAGGAGCTTGAAGCAATAAAAGTTCTATGTGGTATGTATGCTGCACTAGCTATGGGTATTCGAGGGGAATGTATTCTAGTGTTGATATTAGGTATAGATTTGTTAGCTCTTAAATTTAACCGAGCCAGACGTGCGACATTCATGATGGTTGAAATGAAGAGCGCAGAGAAGTTTACATTTTCCAAATAAGGTCTGAGAAGATCAACGTAAGCCTCGGCCAAACGGCAAATAACTATCACGTGATTATTGGCGCCACACTCTCAACTTCACTCACCTTTTACACGTTTACGGGTAGCAGGGCAAAATGAGTCACGGAGGAGTAAGTTAATGTCTGCTAGTGGGAGAGTAAGGCGGATATTCTAATGCAGCTCCATGTTCCTTAGCTTGAACACGATATTTTCGGCTCGGACTCGGACCTTTCAGAGGACGGTACGTCAGTTTCCAACCAAACATAAAGCCCCAAACCTCATTTTCCATTCAAACAGAGCGTCAAATCTCCCGCGCCCAGCGTAAAGAAGCCGCCTCACGCTCAGAGTCACCCGGCGCAGCGCGAGACGACGCCGGGTCAGACTACGCCGACGAAGGAACGGGCAGCAAACCTACGAGCAGCGGCGGGATCCCTCGTTTTACAAAGCGAAAAAAATCGCTGGGCGGGACGGACGCTGATGGTGCTGGTGGAGGGAGTTCGATTCCGAAGAAGAGGAGAAAGAGGAGGGAGAGGGAACGCGAGAGGGAGCCCAGTGTTGAGATGGATAAGTT